>CM076579.1:917099586-917378764 GCA_034641835.2 Pinus albicaulis | reverse complement strand
TAGAAAATACTGGGCCATAAGAAAATCCTTGCAACCCAACATTTGGAGAGGGACCCCCTCCCAACATAGAGTTACTATACACAGGAACATTCCCTCCAACCGAGGTATTGAATGAAGAAGAAACCCCTTGGTAAGGGTTCCAAGCATTTGCAAATGGAGAAAAATCCTGAGAAGTACTCGATGAAGGGAAAGTAACATCCCCTTGTTGACCAGCTAAGAACTGACTCCCTGCTCCTAATGATGTAAAAGCAGGGTTCCATCCCAAAAAGACATTAGAGCTTTGACCTCCAGAAAAAGGATTAAAACCTTGATTCTGTGAGGCAAAAGGCATGGATCCTAAGGAAGGGTTTGAATGAGGGATATGACCACTTCCAAAGGGGAACCATTGAAACAAAGATAATCCACTAGCCATAGAAGGTATGGGTGTGGAGACAGCTGAAGCAGCAGAAAATGAGAAAGAAGGAATTCCACTAGTGGGCATTCCATAAGAAAAGGGACAAGATTGAGAAGCATGTGCCTGGGTGTTTCTAGAGCCAAGCACAGCAACATTAGAAGTGATTGTCGATATAGCAATAATTCCTCCTCCCTTAACTAAAAGAGGAGTTTGAACACTTGCAGTGCTCATAGCCGAAACTGTGTTCCCATTCGTGGCCATCGAAAGAAAGGGATATGATGGAAAAGGACTAGCTAGTCTCTAAGACTCGGGCCCTATGTACTGAAGAATGTCAGGACAAATAGTAGGAAGAGGAGACTCTCTCGAGGAGACTCAGGTTGGCGGGGTTTCCTCTTACTTCAACTCCTTTTTCTCGGGAAATAAAACTCTAGAGATGAGTGGAGTTAACTCCTCTAAACTAACACTACCAACACCCGAACCACCCAAAAAAACAACAAGCTCCCCGACCTCCCGAGATCACTCGCTGCGTCTCGAAACCACCGAGAAAGAAAAATGTAACCCTCTAAATTAACACTCCTACGCGTTCTTGAAGAAGGCTCGACACTCGCAGGAGAAAGCCCACAAAGCCTCCTCAATAAAAAAGGTGATCGATCAGCCACTTTAAGAGATTAATTTTAGACTCAAAAAATAGAAGAAGCTAAGTAATTTACGAGCAAAGAGCTCACTCTAAAAAGTTCCTAAGATACAACCAGCCTCGTATTTCTCGCGCGAGTGATGAGTGCAATTTCGCATACACTAAAATTGTTAGCCTCTCTCACAAAAACAATAATAAATCCAAACATAAATTAATTAATTAAATATTCCAAGTTATGAATATGTGCCTAACTCTTGGGTTTTTCCTCAAATATTGGATTTTGTTTAGTAACTCCTATCTTGGTGGGTTTTTGGTGAGAAATTATCTCAACCAAAGGAGTATAAGATAGCATAGACTATCTTAGACATTGTCTCTCATCTATTTAAATTTTAAACTAAATTATTTTAATAAGAGAGAATGATGAGAATGCCATGAGGCTGAAGCCTCTTTTCCGCCATTTTTTTTGTCTGGTTTTGTATCAGTGTTTTCTGCAATCTGTTTCTGAGTTAATTATTTTTTCTACATTTGGTATCAGAGCCACAATGCTAGAATGTGTGTAATGCGAGGAGCTGAAAAATGTGGAGGATACAGGAATTGGACTAGCGTATGGCCAGTGCGTGTCGAGAGAATGGATCGATGGGGAGGATATGCATAGCTTAGAGACAAGTAATGCATATGTATTGTATTCTGGTTGATGATGGTGAAAGGGTGGTTATCAATCTACAGTGGACGCATTCAAAATCGATAACTGAATCAAGCACTACCGAGAGGAAAGTCAACTGGAATGGATAAACTCAACTCACGTGAAATTTTGGTGCAATAGAGATCAATTTTATTGTGCAATACAAGTGCGATTGACCTTCCCAATCGAGACTTAATGCAAGGGCTGAATTAGAATTGCAACCAAGTCCCTGATCGCATTTCTGTCCAAGCATTGCAAAATCAGGTTAGTTTCTGAGTTTTTGTTGTAGTTCCTGTGCAAAAATTGTATGTTCAAACATAGTAGTTTGGTCATACTATCTGTCCAATAACAGTGCGAATCGCAATATGTGTCAATACATTCCTTTGTATTAGCATATAGTGTGGCATCCTCGCGATTTGTCAGAAATATCCATGTAAGCTCAACATTTATTTGAGTTTGGCATTCCATTAAATGGCCTAATTTTTTGGGAAATTTAATAATGATTCTTGTTTAAACACAAATTTTTTTTCTTTATCTCTCATGTATCATCTGTTCGAGGTGCCCTTCATTTTTTTAAATATGTCAATCCCAAATCAGTGAATATTGCTTGCTGTTGGTAACATGGGTAGGAAACATGTTCCTGGGATCGATTTTTTTTTTTTTTGGTTTTCTCTGATTATTTAATGTAAACCTTGGATAGGAGTGTAAATGTTCGCGAATGTGTTTTGTAGATTTGCAAGATTGATGTTGGATAATAATATCATCTGGAGGCAAATAATTGGCTTGCTATATCATGGATGCCTATGTCTTCAGATTGATGTCTATCGTCATACATGAAACATTCAAGCGACTATAACAACATAATCGACTGAACATGGAAGTCTAAAATCCAAAATTTTAGACCATTCTCCATGTAAAAGCCCTTATTCAAGTCACATTATAAATCCATGCATAATTACTCATCAGCTTCAAAACTGAGGAAAAGAGCAGAACTGACATTCTGCGTTTGTAAACCATTCAGGGTGCTTTCTAAATTTTAGGCGTACTCTGAATTCAAGAAATACCGAGGTGAGGGACTCTTGCAAAATCTTGAAGCTCGGTAGCTTGAGGTAGCTCATGCCGTTGATTTGGAGAAGGAATCCGCTTCCAGCTTGGATATTTGAGATAGGTGAACAGAGAAACCATCCCAAAAGGTTCAGCACTCACGGTACGCGGATAGCTATGGAGCCAAAAGAAACAGCGTCTCCAGTTACAGTCAGACTTGAGAAACTTTAGCATCTAGATGCGTCTCTCTAAAAATGATGAAGTTGCAGCCATGTTAGAATACAGAAGTTGAAAGATCATTGAAAGCTTTTTGCCATAAGTAACTTCTCCAAATAAATTTATTTAAGGTGTGCTTCAAATCTGAACGGGAACGTCTCTTTTCTTTGAAAGTGACTTCATAAAATTTTTAATGAAATTTATAAAAAAAAGGAGTCTGTAAAAAATGAAATGAATGGTTAATGTACCTTTACATACGTGGGTGTAAAGTTTAAAAGTTTAAGAAGAAACTTCAAAAGTGACACACCTTTTTCACCTTTTTCATTAAGACTTGATTCACTTTTTAAAAGTGAATTCAAATTTTTTTTTATGTAAATTTGAGGAGAGACTTAGCATGAGTGGAAACAAAATTAATGTGTTTGAGTTTTTTCAAAGTAAGTGCCCATGAGAGAGATCGTGTTATTGTTCATTCAGTTTTTGAAGATGAGTTGCATTAAAGGGGAGTATGTAAAGGTGGATTATAAAAGTTTTTTGGAGCATAAAGAAGTACTTGAAGATTACATTAAAAAGTGCTTTGAAGAGTATTTTAATGTAAATTCACTTTTTGAAAAGTGACATTATAAATTCCTTTTTTTGAGAAATATCAAAGGAATATGTAATTTTGGGGAGACATAAGTGCTCGAAGATATTTTTTTAAAAGTGGAGTGAGGTTTTTTGATGGAGTGAAATTATTTTTGTAATTTTTGGAGTAATAAGGTGCATATTTTGTAAATTTGGAGTGATAAGGGAAATTCATTGTTGTGATTCCAAGTACCATTTTTCTTTGAGAGAGATTGAGTCGGTGAATATCCAAATTTTGAAGACAAATTGCTTCCAAGGGTTGTGAGCTTGGCATATTCATTACTTGAAGGTGGAGATTTATTATGTACTCAATACTTAATAAAGATATCATTTTTTGGTGATTGTGTCCTAGATCCGCCCGAAATTGAATAAGGGGATCTTAGGTACACCATGTGTGTTTGTGATGGCGCATGTTTTTATGGCTTCATGTTGTTGTTTTTGATTTGTGTCTAGTTGTGACACATCAATAATTTCATTTAATATCGCATACATAAAGTTCAATATCAGCAAGCACAACACATGTAACGAAATAGCTGCAAGATCAACACATGCATTTGCGCCACTACAACATATAATCAAAGATTGTCTACATCAGCATTCTACATCAACAATCAAATTCACTTAGTCAAGTTAATGCATTTCAAAGAAAAGTCTACATCAACGTTCTTGCAAATCCATTTCAGAACTTGTAATCAAATTCATTGTTTTAAGTGAATCATTAAAAATTCATTGTTAATGAATTTTTAAGAGAACAAGTGAATCATTAAAATCATTGTAATCTTTCTTGGGTGCATTGTCGACAGTGTTTGACACCCTTCCTTTAAGAAAAATCAAGTGAATGCACGAGTTTTTACCTCTAAAACAAACAAGCAACAAGTTTACATCTTCTGCAAGCAAGCGCGAGTATTCATTCAAGCAATTTGCAACAAGTCAGTACAAAGATCAAACCTTCAAGCGAGCCAGCGTGAAGTTCATTACAGCCATCATCAAAGCAACCAAACAAGTTAAAACAATCAAGCAAGTTGAGATCGACATCAAGCGAGCGTGGCTATTCATTCAAGTGAGCGTGAAGTCATCAACTAAGTCAAGTGAGCGCTTAAACAAACGCGATCGTCATCAAGCGAGCATGAATTCCAGAGTTTAAGCAAGAAAATTCTACAATTCTAGCAAGTGTTCCAAGCAAGAGAAATAAGCAACAAATCAAGTAAGCGTGCCATTCCAGCCACATTCAAGCGAGCCTGTCATTCAAGTGAAACAGTTCAAAGTACGACATATACAACAAGAGAGCCTGATTTCAAGTGCGCAAGTTCAGATGGCGCAACATATTCAGTTGTTAAACATTCTTCACAGTTTGATCATCTCCAGTGATGAAGACATGGTGCACATCAGCAAAGACACTCTTGCTGATCTTTCACGGCATCTACAACAAACACATGAAACTATTGAGTTTCTTCAACTAGATTCGCAACTTCAAAGGATTGAATTGTAAGAAAAGAGTGATACTTTCAAGTCTTTGAACCATCCAGATGATAAGTCATTCATTCAAACAGCTTCAAGTGTCGAAGTTGTTCCAGTTCAAATTTCTTCCAAGCCCATCATCAAGCCATGGGAAGAAATTCAAAATAACAAGAATCGACGAGTCTTAGGATATGTCAATGATGACATCAACTTGGATATCCCAGATTATTCCAAGCCAATTAAGTTCGTCAGTGCAGGATTTCTTGCACAACTCACCTCAGCAGATTCTGAGAAAGTTGCAGACGACCAGCAATGCACGCAACCCAAATTTGCAGCCAAACAGAATTGCTCGCAACCTGAAGTTGAAGTCTAACCGAAGTGTTCTCATTGTCAAAGAACTGATCATATGGAAGATCAGTGTTTTGATCTCCATCCTTGTTGCCATTGTGACAAGCCCAATCATTCCTCAGAGAAATGTCGCAAGAAACGACAAACAACCAGATTGAAGCTACATTATGAATGGATCGGACTCCCTTGGTGATGCAGGAGCATCAAGGGTATTTTTTACTTGTAAATATGTTAGAAAAGGGGGTGTGACAATTTTTAATATTTTATTTAATTAATTTGTTATTTTAAATAAAATAGGAGAAAATGAGGATTTTGTAAATATCCTTTGAGAGAATTTGGGTAGTTAAGGATATAAAGGGATAAGATTCTAGATGATAGGATTTGTTGAGATATTTTAGTGGTATTGAGATATTAATGGGATTGAGCATTAAATTAGATTATTTTTAAAATTGTATAAATAGGAGGGGGTTTTGAGAGAAAAACACATTGAGATTGTGAGTGTGTGTGTGTAGAGAGTGAGAGGTTTTCTGCTTGGATGCCTTCGGGCAGTTTGTAAGGGCCACAGATTATGAATATCAGGCCAAACAAGAATTTGTAAGTCATTGTTTTGTTTCAGGATTATATATATATGTTAATTGGAATTATATATATTGGTTGTTCTTGTTAAATTCTGAAACTGGGAGTTGAGTTATACATATTTGAATGGGATGTGTTATTGAATTCAAAGACAGTTGAAAGACTCGAATTTTGTATGGGTTTGAATGTTTGGTTTGAATAATCGATGCCAGATTTTGTAAACAATACAAAATTGATGAATGTGAATGTGTTAAGGTTTCAATATCATAACAGCCATAACCATTTATCTGTTGATGAGTTCACAGTAGATGGAGGGACAGTTTTAAAGGATCGATCTTTGTGTATAAATTTTTCCACAGTGAATTGACCATTTGTAATAAACGCATTACAATCTGGCAAGTGGTGAATTGAAGCAATGGGAAGGGCACAATTCTTGTTGTAACTCTGGAAATATATACATGAAGGGTTATTGAAATCCGATTGAAGGAATCAATATTGAATCTGGGTTTTACAGGAATTACTAATGTCTGAGGGACGCGGTAAATTAATGTCTGAATTTGAGGGTATACTGAATTATATGTTGTTGGAATTGATTCCTTAGTGGCACCAATTAAGAACCTCCATTCGATTTAGAATGCTGTTGATGAGTTAAAGTCGATTTAAAAGTCTGGGGTTAAACCAATTTTAAAATCCGCGTAATTCAATTTCAGAAGAAATCGAATTCCAGTTTTGAAGTCGAAGATTGAGTCAGCGTTGGATATTAAATGCAGGTATGAGCCAGCATCATTTTCTAATTTAAATGACAGTGTTGAATATGTATGAGTCTGCGTTGAATTCAGACTGATGCCAGAAGCGTGGATGGATGGTCCGATATGAGGAAAACGTAGAGACATCAATTCTGGGTTTTGAACCATTTTTGATAGATGTAAACTTATATACCACAGCAAAGCCGTGCTGACAGTGGTATGATAAACAGGTATGTTTTATTTTGACGGAATAATAACAGTCTTTTGAAATAAGATAACTCTCATGAATCGAAGGGTTCGATTGCTAGTGAGATCCAGAATCTGAAGGCATGGTCCAGAGATTATTGCAGGAATTCGAACGGGTAAGATATGATGGTGTTTTCATGAAGTTATAATGCATGAAAATGATATATGACTGCCAGATTCAGTCTTAACACATGGGCGCCTTTGTTTATAGAATTTGTTTGAAAATCTGTATTAAAAATCATATGTGAAAGTTGGGAACAAATGCTGAAATGAAATGAAGACTTCGTGAGGTAAGGAAACCTCTGGTTGAATGTTCTGAGATGTTAATTGCGCAGTTTAATTATATAAGCAGAATTATGTTGGAAAGGTCGATGAGCAGTGCTTTGAGTTTAAGGGAAATTTTTAGATTGAGATTTCCACATGGACTAACACATATGAAACCCTCGTAAGCCAGTTGGATGTTTGAGATTTGAATCAAATATTTTTAAAGTCAATGGTCAAACATATGAGAATTCAGCGCGTAATTAAATGAAAAACATTGGGGTTTGAATTATATAAGTGAGCTTGGGTTGGAAACTAGAATGAAATTGATGGGTGAAGTCTCAGAGGAGACTTTTATGTGAGGAATTTTAATGCTATTTGAAACCTTTGAAAAGGAGTTTCTCTGTTTGATTTGATTTTGAACCATATGTCAAGATAGTTTCCTCGCATGGATGTGATACAACTTAGAATTGAAAGATAAGCTTCCGCATAATAGTTGAGATTGCCAGTGGGTGAAAATTTTCCTAGATTGAAGCTTTATTGGGCGATTATGATTATGCATTTGTATATGCATAGAATGGAGAAAGATTCTGGGGTTTGCAGGCCCTGCCTGCATCATTTTTGGTATCAGAGCTTAGGAATGGCTCGGAGGATTCAAGTTTTTTTTAATTTAGTTAATTGCATGTGGTGAATGAATGTCGGATTGTGAAATTGATGAAGATGGCAGCACAGGTATGCAAGTGCAGTTGAGGAAGGAAGCGAGATCAACAGGATCTTGAAAGGTGAGATTGTGTAGTTGATATTTAACTCTGGTTTGAAGGCTATTTACAGAATTTGGTTGCAGGCATAATCTCAGCAGGAAGAAGTAGATCACAGGTTGAGAGCAGTGATGGAATCCAACAGAGGATTCTAGGTGTGTGGCAGAACCTAAAGATTCAATGGAGGTTGAATGAAAAGGACAAGTGTGTTCTTAAGAGTTGCAGATGAGAAAAGCCTGAAGGAGCAGTGGAGAATGCTCGAAAGGTTCCAGCAAAGGACCGGGTGATTACCAAAAGACCAGATCCGGAGGAAGGGATTGGTGAGGTAAGTGGCAGCAGGAGAGGTTACTGTTGCAGAGGCTTGATGCAACTCATGAGTGAGAAACTCATGGCGAAGGAAATGACTACTGAAAGTCATAAAGGAGAAAGCAGAGGTTCAGAGGGAAACCACATTAGAATGAGGGAGAAAGATGCTAAGGAAAATGGCATATTGAAGCAGTGGACTAATGAAGAGTACGAGAAAGAGAAAGCTGAGATCGCAATTCATCTTGAGTTATTGATGGAGTTGTTGCAGGAGAATATGAAAGGCCAGAGACATGGTTGGTTGATGAGGAAGAGAGTGAAGTGGCAGAGGCTACAACAGAAAAGAGATAGACAAATAAACATGCAGTTAACGGAAGAGCTGAAGAAGCTCGAACAGATGATGGATGTACAGTTGAGACAAAAGGAACTCAGAGCAGCTGAGTTGGAAGAGGAGGTTTCCATTGATCAAACAGAGGAGGAGATCATTGATGATTTCTTGAATTACTGGGCAGATCCAGATCAGCTGGATAATGTGAACTCTTGTGTTTTTATAGCTGACAGTTGTGATGTGATTACAGGTTTTGTTGAAGAGGATGCGCAATCTTGTGAAACTGTCACAAGCATGGAAAAGAATCTCTCGGGAGATAAGTACTTTGAAGAAGAAAGCAGTGATGCTTTTGCTGTTACAGTACAAGAGGAAGTTCATGTGAATGAAGAAGATGATCAGCTGAAAGAGCTGGTATATGAACCGACGATTAAAGTTGTTGAGACTTGTACTTTTCAAACTGACAAGTTGTGTATGAATTCAGGGACTGTAAGTGATAGTGATGTTATGCTTCAGCAATGTCACAGAGAAATTGCATTGCTAGAATATTTGTTGAAGAATTTGGAGTATGACAGGGAGATGGCAGAAGAAAGAGTTCAGTACAGTGAACGAGTGCATAAAGATATCATGGAAGCAGATGATGTGAGAGAAAGACTGGTTGACAGTCTTGAGAATTGTTCAGAGGATTCTTTGGGTAAAGAGAATCAGCATACTGATGTGCTGATAGTGGAGGAAAATTCAGAACAGCGTACTGAAATGCTGGCAAAGGAGGACAAGGCACTGATGCCTTATGAATTTTGTTCTAACAAGTGTTTTGTGAATGTAGGTATTGTTGCAGAACATTTGACTCAGTTGAGTAGTCAAATGAAGGGAGAAGAAGTTTTCTGTTCCAGAAGACAAGAGGGCATGTATGATCGGGTGGTAGTCAGAACAGAAACAAGCATAGAAGCAAGAAGTCAGCAAGTGACAGTACAAATAGAGAAAGTAAAAACTGAGCAAGCCGTCTTAGCTCAGCAGACAGCTAGAAATCAGCAGCCGGGAGATTTATTGGACCGAGAGATTGAAAGCATCAGAAGACTGATGATGAAAGTATCCCGGAAGAGGCCAGCAGCAGTAAAACAAAGGGGAAGCAGTAAGAGAAAGACAACGAAAGATTGCGAGAGCAGAACAAGTGGAGCACTACAACACAAAATATGGAAACCTGGAGGACAACCGCAGATAACAATAGCAGTAAAGCAATTGACAAGCAAGGAAAGATTACAAAATAAAATTTGGGATCCAGGAGGAAATAGTTATCCAGACTTATGACCAGGTGGTCATGAATTTTCTTACATGGGGAGTCTGATGCAGGAGCATCAAGGGCATTTTTTTACTTGTAAATATGTTAGAAAAGGGGGTGTGACAATTTTTAATATTTTATTTAATTAATTTGTTATTTTAAATAAAATAGGAGAAAATGAGGATTTTGTAAATATCCTTTTATTAATAAAAGGATATGAGAGAATTTGGGTAGTTAAGGATATAAAGGGATAAGATTCTAGATAATAGGGTTTATTGAGATATTCTAGTGGTGTTGAGATATTAAGGGGATTGAGCATTTAATTAGTTCATTTTTAAAAATTGTATAAATAGGGAGGGCTTTGGCAACACATTGAGATTGTGAGTGTGTGTGTGTGTAGAGAGAGTGAGAGGTTTTTCGCTTGATGCCTTTCTGCGCTTTAAGGGCCACGATTATGAATATCAAAGCAAACAAGAATTTAAGTCATTGTTTTGTTTGCAGATTATATATATATATATATGTTAATTGGAATTATATATATATTGGTTGTTCTGTTAAATTAAATCCGAGTTGAGTTACATATTTGTTTGAATTGGATGTGTTATTGAATTCAAAGATAGTTGAAAGACTCGAATTTTGTATGGGTTTGAATGTTCGATTGAATAATCGATGCCAATTTTGTAACACAATACAAAACTGATGAATGTGAATGCGCTAAGGTTTCAATATCATAACAGCCATAACCATTTATCTGTTATTGAGTTCATAGCAGATGGAGGGACAATTTTAAAGGATCGATCTTTGTGTATAAAGTTTTCCACAGTGAATTGACCATTTGTAATAAAAGCATTACAATCTGGCAAGTGGTGAATTGAAGCAATGGGAAGGGCGCAATTCTTGTTGTAACTCTGGAAATATATACATAAAGGGTTATTGAAATCCGATTGAAGGAATCAATATTGAATCTGGGTTTTACAGAAATTACTAATGTCTGAGGGACGCGGTAAATTAATGTCTGAATTTGAGGGTATACTGAATTATATGTTGCTGGAATCGATTCCTTAGTGGCACCAATTAAGAACCTCCATTCGATTTAGAATGTTGTTGATGAGTTTAAAGTCGATTTAAAAGTCTGGGGTTAAACCAATTTTAAAATCCGCGTAATTCAATTTCAGAAGAAATCGAATTCCAGTTTTGAAGTAACAGTCGAAGATTGAGTCAACGTTGGATATTAAATGCAGGTATAAGCCCGCATCATTTTCTAATTTAAATGACAGTGTTGAATATGTATGAGTCTGCGTTGAATTCAAACTGATGCCAGAAGCGTGGATGAATGGTCCGATATGAGGAAAACGTAGAGACATCAATTCTGGGTTTTGAACCATTTTTGATAGATGTAAACTTATATACCACAACAAAGCCGTGCTGAAAGTGGTATGATAAATAGGTATGTTTTATTTTGACGGAATAATAACAGTCTTTTGAAATAAGATAACTCTCATGAATCGAATGGTTCGATTGCTAGTGAGATCCAGAATCTGAAGGCGTGGTCCAGAGATTATTGCAGGAATTCGAACAGGTAAGATATGATGGTGTTTTCATGAAGTTATAATGCATGAAAATGATATATGACTGCCAGATTCAGTCTTAACACATGGGCGCCTTTGTTTATAGAATTTGTTTGAAAATCTGTATTAAAAATCATATGTGAAAGTTGGGAACAAATGTTGAAATGAAATGAAGACTTCGTGAGGTAAGGAAACCTGTGGTTGAATGTTCTGAGATGTTAATTGCGCAGTTTAATTATATAAGTAGAATTACGTTGGAAAGGTCGATGAGCAGTGCTTTGAGTTTAAGGGAAAGCTTTAGATTGATATTTCCACATGGACTAACACATATGAAACCCTCGTAAGCCAGTTGGATGTTTGAGATTTGAATCAAATATGTTTAAAGTCAATGGTCAAACATATGAGAATTCAACGCGTAATTAAATGAAAAACGTTGGGGTTTGAATTATATAAGTGAGCTTGGGTTGGAAACTAGAATGAAATTGATGGTTGGTTAAAGTCTGTATGAGACTTTTTATAAGGAATTTTAATGCTATTTGAAACCTTGAAAAGGGAGTTTGCTTGATTTGATTTTTGAACCATATGCTGAAGATAGTTTCCGCATTCAAATGATAACTTGTGAATTGAAAGATAAGCTTCTGCATAATAGTTGAGATTGCCAGTGGGTGAAAATTGTCCTAGATTGAAGCTTTATTGGGCGGTTATGATGATGCATTTGTATATGCATAGAATGGAGAAAGATTCTGGGGTTTGCAGCCTGCCTAGCCCTCCGCATCATTTGGGAATGGTCATCCATTACAAAAGATTTTCGCCTCTACAATCACATACAACCACACATATGTACCTAACAATGAAGAAGAGAGATGATGGTAATTTCCCATGCAATTGAATGGGGGATTACACTTTACACACCAATGTAAACCCAACACCCGAAGGGGAGGCAGAAACTTTAATGAGAAGTGTTCCTCCTTTTATGAATAAAGGGGGGGAAAATGTCAATGAAATCGCAAATGGTTGTTAGACCGAAAGTCTCAACAAACCAACAAAAGTAGCTAGTGTGGGCATCCTCAATGTACCCGGCATAACTAACACCTACGCTGGGCATCAACAAATTTCAAGGCGCAAATGCATTGCCAAACAAAGAAGTAGTGAATAAACATTTTTCAAAGACAAATGAAAAGCAACAATGAGTTGTTTTTGACATCATCAGCCAGTGGGCTTTGAATGAATTTTGTCAGTGGACAAAGGATGGTGATTTCATGCAAAGGATAGATGGATCCTTTTGCAACTTGGCACGTGATGGAGTTGTCAAGTGAAATTCATAGATGAATCAGACATGCAGCTAACTCATGGTCTCTTCAGATTGTAGTTTTTCAGCATCCAGCTTTGGTGGTTTTTTTAGGCAATGTTTTTGAGGATCAACATGAGAACTTGGAAGATGGTTCATCGTTCTTATTTTGGATTTATCATTGAAGGGGGGAATGTTAGCCTCTCTCAAAAAAACAATAATAAATCCAAACATAAATTAATTAATTAAATATTCCAAGTTAGGAATATGTGCCTAACTCTTGGGTTGTTCCTCAAATATTGGAGTTTGTTTATTAACTCCTATCTTGGTGGGTTTTTGGTGAGAAATTATCTCAACCAAAGGAGTCTAAGATAGCACGGACTATCTTAGACATTTTCTCTCATCTATTTAAATTGTAAACTAAATTCTTTTAATAAGAGAGAATGATGAGAATGCCATGAGGCTGAAGCCTCTTTTCCGCCATTGTTTTGCTTCATTCTTTATCTGTGTTTTTTGCAATTTTTTTCTGAGTTAATTTCATTTCTAAAAAAATACAATAAAGAGAAATAATAGGACCTTCCGAAAATAGTCTGGGGTAATTATACCTTAGGCCTACTAGCGAAGGTAACATAAACAATTACGCTGACCTCCTAACAACAGCCTTTGCCGGTGCAAGTCCCCAAGATTCGGAAGGGCACCCTCCAAAAGTGCTGATGGAAGTGATGCAATGTCTATCTCAGGTACCACTGGTATTCCCCCCCGCAGTCACCTGTGTGGTCCCTAGGAGAGGCAAATAAGGGCACCAATCCGTATCGGCAGCTGGGCGGAACGGTCTTAGGTCAAGATTCAACAAATAGGAGAGGGGGTATCTCTCTTCTCTGCCTGCACTATCCCTCACGCTTGACTCTCTGGAGGAGAGCTTTGCCGGTCCACTTAACGATGTTGGATTTCACTCCTTAATGAACTTTCTATGTTTAATAGTTTGAGCGACCTTGGAGAGTTAACTCTCCACTCACCTAATCCAAGGCCCTAAAACCTAGCTAGTTGGTGTATGATTAATGACAATAATACAAAAACTTCTAGTTGCTTTTAATTGTAGCGCTTGTTTTAAATTGGTTTTTACTTAAGTCACAAGTATATGGAAGTGAAACTGATGGTGTTTGTTGACGCAGAAGAAATCAATGAAAACCTAGTTACATGCGAATGCAACAATTTCCTTTCGATGAAAAGAGATCTCTATATGGGTTCTACGAAAATACATAAGCAAAAACTTATGTTTTTATTTTCAGTCGCTCATACTTCACACAATTCAGAAAACTATGAAAAAGACTAAAATTCTTCAATGCACTTAATGCAAACTACCAATGATATGCAAATTCTAAGATTGCTGACTCTAAAGAAACGAAAAGAGTCTCTAAAAACTAAATGGTTCGATCACTTTTTGACAAAAAAACAAGGCTAGTTTCAAACATAACTCCTATGCATAAAAATGCCAAAATGCACTTGACGCAAAATAGAGAAATCAAGAGAAGACTTCCTTTAAAATCAAGCCAAGAACCAAAAACTAGAAACCAACGAAAAAGCTTCAAAAGATATGATGAAACTGTAAAAACAAACTCAAAGCAAAAGCTACGGAAAACACAAATGTTTTTTGGGCTTTTCACTTATAATGAAAGGAAAAAGATTTCAAGAAGACAAGCATAAACTATCCAAGAACTTGAATCAAGCAAAATGAGTCTCAACAAGGCTTCAAAGTGCTCAAACTAACTATGCTACTTTCTTAGCGAGATTAAAATGAGCAAGAAGTAGCAAATAACTCAAACAATTGATTCAATACAGTAGCAAAATCTTTCAGTGAATAACAACTCGAAAAACCAAAAAGGGATTCTTCAAGATTCACAACAAGGCTAGTACAAGAAATCAAGAAAACCAACATAGTCCAAGAGGGAAAAAACCACAACCAAAGCAATGAATAAGGCCAAGAAGAGCAAACAAGAAGAGGCTCACTGTTCTGAATGGTCAGAACAACCAAGAACTCCAGGAAGAGATCTTGGTGCTACAGCCACAATTGCAATCACACAAAATAGGCAATTTACCAAATGGTTAGGTTTTCACAAGAACAAGAGAGAAATGGATATGCAATCACCATAAACACAGTCTAGACATCTTAAAGACACCATTGGAATGGTTCACCACAGACATAAAAGACTACAAAGGCTAGAAACTCAAATTTTCAAATTTTTCCAGGCATACGCGGTTTTGCAGTATGTAACAAGCGTGTATATACGACTGTAACCAAGGAAAATCGCGTATATGCGGGTCCCTTTGGAAAATACAGGAAGTATACACGACTGTGCATAGACTAAGTTGTGTATGGAAACAAAAATAAGGAAAAAAATAAAAAGTCAAGCCTGATCAAGAGGCCAGGTCTTCTGTCTGATTGAAAAAGACTTACTAGACTGTAAAAAAGTGATAAACCTGTCAGGGAACTTATAAGACAGATAAAACAACCCAAACTAGGAATTACACGAAGGTAATCCCCAATGGAGTCGCCAGTTCTGTTGCGGGTAATGTTACCCTAAGGTTTTGGGTTGATAAACCTTCACAGATTAGGGGCATGTCATCACAAGAAGGACTCACTTAACCAACTTCTATGCTTTGAACTAGAAACTAAAGGTTGTAGACCCTACTCGTATATCCTTCGGTTGTAGTAGATCCTGCAGGGTGCAAACCCCCTGAAACTCTTTGTGCTCCGGAACTTGCAAACCAGCAAAGAAAAAGCACAAAAACCTAATTGTACAACATATATATGTTCTAGATGTTAGTGAAAAGCATGCATAATCTCATAAAAACAATAATAAATTAACTATTTAAGATCATTACACATGTATAAGAGATAAATGACACGTGAACATCAGAAACAAGATGGCACTTCTTTCATTGATAACATGTGTAATAAACAAATGTGGAGAGATCACCTAAAATCTACCATGGCCTCGAGCATACCATCCTCTTGATCCGTCCAGCCCTCGCCTCACAAAACTTCTTCCAAGAATAGTGCACAATGGATGTCACATAGGATGAGTGAGAATCTCAAGGAAACAAGGGTTTCCTGAAAAAATCTGGGAAGTGCAAGAGGCACAGAGGAAAATATCAAACTTGGATAAGGCTCCAACATCGTATAATATCTATGTTCACAAGGTTAACTATACTACGATGGCTCCAACAAATTATATACTTCTAAGACAATAGCACGGTATTGAAAAACATAACGAAACAGATCCAGTTCGGTAAAAACACTTACACGGTATTTTCGTAGCTTACTACGAAGATGCATAATATATGATTATCACATATTCGCATAAACACTACACATGGAGTCGATTACTCAAACAACCTTTCTTGTTCATCAACCGACCAATTCCTTCTTACAATACCCAAATCCGACACTGCGCACATAGCCGGCGGGGGTCCACACAACGGGACTTGGGATCTCCGTGCACACAGCGAGCAGGAGTCCTTTCCCCAAAAACCCAAATAGATCTACTAAGCCACAATTCACATCAAGAGCTCATCATCTTCTTCTCTTTTAATTCAAAATGTTCCTCTATTTATAACAATCTATCCTAATATTTCCTATGGTCCAAAAACTGTGGTTTGCGGACTCCAGGTCTACCCTTTAATCCATTACAATTCTTTCGAGGATTTGTCCCACCCCAAAACCCCTGTGTTAGACTAAATATAATAAAAAATATACAAAATCGGACCAATTTCGCAGCTTGTAGGGGACCTTGTTCCAACAGTCCCCCAACACAATCTTGTCACTCGTCCTGAGTCACTATGGTGTTGCAGTCTCTATTTGCGCACATAAGGTATTGATGGCTACGATTAGCGGAGGTAACACTTCTTGACTTTGGGTAGCAGCATTCTGTGCGATGTCTACAAGCTTCTGGGAGGTCAGTCCTTCAGGAGCCGTGGTAACCCACTCTAATATCTGGTTGAGTCGCGCGATTGCGCCGTGAGCACCCTGTGATATCTAGAAGGCGACGTGGCCCCATGGCTTCAAGCGCTTTGTGATGGCATTCTTTGCTCATAGGAGATCCGTAATCGTGTCTCGGAGTGCGCTGCTAGTCTTCAAGAGTGCTAGACACTGCGCATGGACTAGGGAGGGCAAGGTAGCTTTGATATGATCGAAAGTGACTTCCTTCTGTCGTAAGTCCTTCTTGACGTTCTGAAGAACCAGGTTGAACTGGACCGCTATCCAGAGCTGCATGGCCACCTCGAGCCACTGAGTACCCAGAGTAAGCTATCCCGTAATGATGTTCGTAGCTTCTATTACCAGCGCAGCACGTTGTGCTCGTACCTCCGGAGGTGTGGCAGGCTGTACTTGGGCCTGTAACGCGGTGAATTTACGGGCCATTTGGGTCTTGAGGGTCTGTATTTTGGTTTGGGATGCCTTAAGTGCTGCAACCAAGCCTTCTATGGCAGCCCGGAGTAGATCTAAAGTCGGAAGCTCATCTAGGACCTCTGTGCAAGGGAGACATCTTCGGTCTGTCATGCGATGATCGGCGTGGCCACATCGAGCTGTTGCTGCGCGGTCTGGTCGCGATGATGGATCTCTTGAAGCACGATGGTGTGTAAACCCTATAACACCTCGCGGGGCAGCTGCGCCAAGTCCAATTATATTCCTGTAGCCATTGGAAGGTGGGCACCAACCAGGAAGTGCTAGGAAGTGAATAAGCATGACGTTCATTGGCGATTAACTTGGAGTACTACGGTAGGGCGCAGCGTATCCTGTCTTTGGCAAATGCCCGGGGGATGTATGTCATATTAGTCGGCCTTTCATTCGTAGGACTAGGCGCAACTCGAGCGTAGTCCTTCCCTCAAAGCTGGCGAGGCGATTGCATACCATCTTTGTATTCTTTTATGGATTCTTCGAATGTGGCCACGTGCGGAGCTTGTGATCATCCCGGGTTTGGAAAGGGTGTTAGCTTCCATCATATAGCTTTGGTGCCAGGTTGCCACAGGGTTCGAAGTCCCGATATTCCCTTCGAGAACAGAGAAATGATGTTATCAATCTCATCCCCAAACCTTCTTAACATAATTTACGCAGGCTTTGAATTTGGTAGGAGGTGATGCGTTAATGGGGTTGGGGCTACCATAGCAGCGTGTAGAGGGGATCTGAATTGGGGAGAAAAAGCAGACAACGTAAGTAGGTTGATTGGGTAGGAACAAAATGCTAAAGGTCAATACAATCAAGCAGCATAATAATATATGCAGATTATAGAGATGATATGGAGCCTTGATCGAAGTTATCCTTTCTCCCTTATAGTGCAGAGCTCTGAAATGGTGAAATTAGTCCTAACTTGGAACTTCTATCAGCGAATAGTAAACTCACAATAAATTTCTACATTAATTTATTTTGTTTTCCTGCTTGTTAATATTCCTTTGTGAGTTGATTGTGACTATCTTGTTCACCTATGGCCTTCCCATGGATCTACTGACCTTGGATGAAGCATTCGTGTTGCTTGCGCATCCTTAATTATAGCCGAAGTAGGGTGTGTTGTAATGCGATTCAGGTGCAACCTAAACAACTTAGCGCCATGCGCATCTCAGTCCGATGCTGAGTTGGGATAGTGTTGAAGCCCCGAAAATCGAGTCTACAACAAGGGGGATACCCACCCGGTCCGGACCTTGGTTAGCAGCTCCTTTTCCGTTTGGTGTAGTGGGTCCGACTGGGGATAATGGGACTAGTTTCCCAATATGTGTGTGTGTGTTTGAGATTTGATATTTCTTTTCTAAAATTCCTAAGTAAAATGCTTTTAATCTATTTCTAATCTATTCATATGCAAACTGTATTCTAAGAAATATCTAACTCTAAAACTAACCCGGGATGTAAATCTTTCTATTTATGCGATCTAAAATGATTTCAGATAATAATCGATAATAAAGATCATTCAATTATTATTAGAAAATAATTCAATAAAGATAAACCATTTCATATAAAAAGTTAGATGAAACAATTGTGAAAAACATATCGCATAATAAGCTATTCATACATCAAGCACAAATAAATAGTTATCACCGTACAAAAGTGCCAAATGATAACTCAAGCATTCAAGCATCAATATATAAATAACTAAACATAAGTATCACTTTTAACACAGAAACAGAAATAGTTAAGAGATAAAAGTACCATTTATAACTGGTTCTATTCATGAGCTAGAAGCAATAATGATTTATCTCTTCCTAATCCAACATCCATTAAGAGTACAGAAATGCAACATCAGTAACAGATATTAGACACAGATATCAATAAATCTCATTCCATTCATTCATCAAAACCTCCTCTGAGGGTGCAGAAGTGCATGTTCTGAGGATAAGTTTTTGAGAAATTTCAGGACCCTTCTCTAAATGCATGAGAAGGGTTTAAATACTACTAACAAAATCTAATTATAGTTTATTACAAAAATTTAGGATTCGGTTTAAATGACCATCCTTTTTCTAGGCAAAAATAAAGTAAAACTGAAACTAAATCTAAAATTGAAAACTATCAACTAACTACTTATGAATTTGATCTCTGAATTTGCAAGCATCCAACATTGTTTTGAGAAGAGGTGGCTGGCCGACTTCAGATTTCAACTGTCCCGAAAAGACAGAATCAGCAAGTGTAGGCGCAATCTTCTCAGCAGAATTAATGATGCAATTAAGAGTGTTGCATTGACTGTGTGGTTTTACTATATATGTCCAGTAAGAATCCCAATTTAATCTTGTCAATCCTTGAATTGATTTTGCTTTTTCTTCTGCCTTTTCTTTCCATTCTTTTTGCAATTGTTGTGCCTGTGGAAGATATCCCGGAATAGTTTCTGAAATCAAATTAGCCTTGTGCAAATTCTCATTTACACAATCAGTAATATTGCCTGCTGCTGTAGCTGACTCCTCTGCCGCTTTCTCTGCTTCTCTGATCTGTGCATCCCAATTATTGAAAAGTATTTCTTTATGACTGTTATTGATAATTGGTGCACCAGCTCTTTTTCCTTCCTCTGTCTTTTGCCATGCCAAATAATTAGTAACTCTTTCATTAGTTAAATCATAATCATGTCGTAATTCTACGACATGATTAGTGATTTTATCACTTTCTAGACAAAAAGAGTTCCAGTGCGAGATTTTCTGGCATAATACATCTTGTTGTTGCAGTAGTTGGTTGTTTAAAGAAATAGATTCTGAAATAAACTCTGGAAGTTTGGGATCATCTTTGTGCTCTTCTCGGATAATCTGTATTTGTTTCTCTTTATCGGCCAAACTTTTTTGATATCCGATTTGCATCTCTTGAAGCTCTTGTTGTAACTTTTCAAGTTTTACCTGTGCTTCACTGCTAGCATGAGCTTGTTGCAATTGCTGTTGCAGAACTTGTATCTGATCTTCTTTTTCATTTAATAATAGCCGTACCTTAGATGCTTTGTCAATAGTTGCGGAGGCATAAGCTCCTGTAATCTGAGATAGCTTGGTAAGATTCTTAGTAGGATCCGTAGTAGGATCTTTCCATAAGACATCTAATTGTTCTGCATTAGTAGAGATTGCGCTCTCTAACTTTCTCTTTTTCCTTTGCTTCCTCACTACTGCTTTATACTGCGGGCTGTAGAATACATCCAAAGGAGGAATGTCCTCTATATTAAGTAAAATTTCAGAGGAGGGAGTGATAGGTATATGCTCAGTTTCTGTGACATTGCCACTTATTCCCGTGCTTAAAACTTTTGTTGTCTGTGCAGGGGTTTGTGTATTCTATCCTTCAACATTAAGCAATTCATTAAACGTTTCCCATTCTTTATCTAATTGAATGCTGGTGGATGGTTGCTGTACAGTGGGAGGTGGAATATTCAACTGTGGAGTGGTTGAAGTCTGTAGTTGTGAAAGCTCTTTTGACTGAGCTATATCTTTCACTGAGCCTTCATCTTTATCAGACTTTTGAGAACGTTTAGAAGTTTCTTTGTCAGACTTTGATTTAGACCTGTCAGTATCTGAGCTACCATTGAGACTGACACTAGGAGTTGGTTCCCTTGCGGGTTCCAAGCGTAAATTATCCAAAGGGATAGTAGTCAATCTTCTTTCTCTATAGATTTTAAATTCCTGAAACACTTCTGGGGAAAACTGTGTTTCAGCTAAATGCAAAATTTCTTTGAATGAACATTTTTCTTGAAACATATCATCAAAAGGATCTTCTTCTCCAGAAAATACTCTCACCTTAACTGCAGTGGTGAAATCTTTGACAACATCATATGGATCAAATAGCCTTCTTGAAAACTTGAACAGTTGTAAGCATGTAATATTGCTTACCTCTTTGAATGCATGACCAACATCAAACAATGAAAATGCTCCACAGGCTACAGGAAATTGTGGCTAGATGGCCTTCTTCTTATCCTTTAATTCCTTTGTCAAACCTCCTTCACCACAGGTTTGGTATGCAATTTCCCGAGCTATAATTTTATCCGGAACATACAAGGGCAAAACGTGAGGAGAAGCAGAGCTTCTAAAAACCCTCGCATAGGTAAACAACTCTTCTCCAAACCACCATGCGACAGGGAGAATGTCGACTTCTGCTTCCGGGGAAACCTTGGAGCATCCTTATTATACAATATTCTGTACAGCGGCAACATTATGCCATGGAAAATCTTGTAAAAATGAGGAACAAATTTTGATTCCCACAGTTCTTTGTGATACACATGAATAGGCAAAGGATCATGAATTTTCCATTGCCAACCCATTAAAGGGAATTTAGAAACAAAGTAGATAGAATCCATAACATAGGCAGACAGATAAAAAGGAGGATAAATCCTCTGAGAGGCAGTCTGTTTAGACCAGTAATTGAAAATAGCAGTGGCTAAATTATCAGACAGTATTTTGGCCCAGTCTACAATGGTAGCGTTAACAACAACATTTAATAATGGAAGCCATTCAGTCAAGACCTTATTTATGTCAGGCTTTCCAAAAAGCCTACATAACATAGCAGCAACAAAACAAAAGGGAGAGGTGAGTGAACCAGTACTGTACATACCGTGTTTGTCTTTCTTCAATGGTTCATCTCTTTTGGTCCATTCCTTTGTGCATTCCGCCAAATTTTCATTTTCCTTGGCAAATTTCTCCATAAATTGTTTGTTGTAAGTCGCCTGAGGCTCTGGCAAGTGATACATAAGCCTCAAATCTTCTGTAGTGAATGACCCGATGAGCTCTTGCTCTGGAGTTCTAAATTACCTGTCTGAAATATCGGTGATATCCATCACCCATTTTACCATATCTATATACGGAAGAATTCTCGATCTTGCTGCTATCCGGTGCAAAAATGAACAAGCCAATTCTATAAGATATGCTTCAGATGAATTACTTGAACCTGCAGTAGCCGCGACTTCCATTACCCTGGGATTTTCTTCTTCGAGCAGATTATGCATTCCCTCCCAGGTGGTGATACCGGCATCCTTGTTGCAAGCAGTATCTACATAGAGGGAAGCCATCTCTTTGTTTTCAGAACTTGGAGTTTTCTCTTTCTTTCCCATAATACTCTGTGAATGCTTTGTATAGTCTTCTGCTCCTTCGCGCCTACGGTTTTACGAATTAAGTGAGAGTAATGACATGAGAAAGGTGACGAGATAGTTTTAAATGCTGAAGGCGGATGAAATATATTATTTTAACATGAAACAACCTTTCAATCAAAACAAAATCCTTTTTATCGATAATTGACAATCCATTCATTAATTCAATCATTAAAGCGCATAACGGATATTGATTTATGAAAAGATTTTCTTTGGAAAACGAGCTTTTAAGAATCTGCGACATTGCGATCTACAATTTGCTGTGGAATATCGCAATATCGCAGATCGCAGTTTTCTCAAATCGAAATCATCGCAAGATCGCAATTATCGCAAATCGCAATATTCACGAATCGCAGTCTCATAGCATCGTGAAATCGCAATATCGCAAAATCGCAATATCGCAAAATATAATATATGAAAAGTATTTGTTAAACATAATTTCTGTGATATGCGGTTTGCGATTAATATTTTAATGCATAGTTTTTTGTGATCGCGCTATTGCAATATGGCGAAATCGCAATTTAAAAGATTCTTCCTTACAAAGGATGTCTACTTATTGCGATGGATGCGATATTTTCTTCAAAGAAAAGATTTTATTCTAATTTATCATAAAATTAAGTGTATTTAATGATTTCCTAAGGAATTTCCATAAGTTATGATAGTAAGTTTTATTTGAGAAAGGAAACAAGCACTAATTAATTTTTTGGATTTTTTGACTAAGGGTCCCCTCATATTTAGTATTATTACTAATACTTAAATAAAAAGAGGGGTTGTTGCTGGCCACAACAATTGGCGATTCACTTGGAAGAACCAGTTATCTCTGCTTTTCTTTTGAATTTTCTAAACTTTTCAAAACAGAAAATTTTCCAGAAAATCAAACTTTATTATGAAAAGACGGTACATTATGCTTTAATCTATAAATGATATTTCTTTTCTTCTATATTAAACTTTGATTATTCACTTCCTCAAGCTAGTCCTTGTATTTACATCAGTCATTACTTAGTTCATAAAGATAAAAACAAAGGCTTCTCTGTAAATCAACTTAAAATATGCTCATTTGTCGTAGGTAGAGCCACTGCTGCCAGCAAGCGTTTATAGCCTCGACAGGGTTACCTGTTACCCAGCAATGATCCTGTGTCCTACTTAGAAAAATATACAATTTTCAAAGAGAAATCCATATTCACACTTATTGCTTTTATTTTCTTTTTTATCCTTAAAGAACAATGTCTTGGTTTGGTAGCCAATTTATGACAGTGCCATTCACTTGATTTATAACTTTGTTGAACAAGTCGGCTCGTGATGAAACTCCTTGCCTTTCGATTGCAATAATCTTAAGTCATTGCCCTGTTGTGGTATGCAGTATTGGGAAATTCAGCAAGCTATAATATCTATGATCATGATAAGTTGGCTCGTGATGAGACCTCTTACTCTTTAAGTTAAAAGTGTATCATTGGATTATTCCCTGAACTTTGTAATTTTCTAGGTGGGGAGGAAGTCATTGTTTCCTTAAGATAGCTCTAGATGACAATAATAGAGTTTTTGGGAAAGAACCTTTCTACAAAGAACTTTCGTTTTGTTATTGATACCTTTCATTGGACTGATATAAAACAATCTTTCACCAAAAGTTGTTTTTCATCAAAATTTTCAAAGTTGAAACTAATATCATTTCTAGATTTAAAACTTTTAACTGTATCTTTGAATAATAATGATCAATATTCTAAAAAAAATTCTATTTATATAAGTGAAGAAATAAAATCTAAAAAGAGAACTTGTATCTTTTTCATGAATTCCAAATGTAACCATTAACAACTGGTTTTATTATGAAAAATAAAGAAAACTAATCTACAAAATAGAAGAATGATCTCCTATGGAAAATATTTTTTAAGGATCTGTCCATTAACAGGTAAAGACTCTCTTTTCCCTGTTAAATCCTGTAACATGAAAGTAGATGGACCTATGATCTCTGCAATTTGAAAAGGACCAAGCCACATTTGTTGAAATTTCGTATGTTTTCCTTTTTCCTCATGAGCCTTGTCCCATTTTAGAAATAAATCTCCTATTTGAAAGTCTTTTCTGGTTATCATGTTTGAATCAAAAGAAGCTTTAACTAATGCTTGATGATGAGCATGAGTTACTTTGGCCTTTTCTCGTTGTTCTTCTAACTTAATTATTTCCATCTGCCTTAATTGTAAAGAAGAAGTTGGTTCTTCATCAATATATTGGACTAAGGCTAGAGAAGGAATCGCTAGATGAGTTGGAAGAACCACTTCTCTCCCATAAACTAAATTAAAGGGAGAAGTGCCAATAGAAGCCTTCTGTGTTATTCGATCTGCCCATAAAGCATATATTAAAGACTTATGCCAATTTTTATGATTTTGATCAATGGTTCGCTTAATGATTCTGATTAAATTTTTATTTGTGGATTCAGCTAACCCATTTCCCTATGGATAATAATTGGCAGAATATTTAAGTTTGAAACCTCTCTTGAGTGCAAATTCAGTCATAGCATTACCAGAAAAATATGATGCATTATCAAACATTAAAGCAGAAGGTAAACCAAACCTAGTGATTATGAACTGATCTATAAACTCGATGATATGTTCAGCATTAGCAGTCTTGAGAGGGACTGCTTCTACCCATTTCGTAAAATAATCAGTTGTTGTAATGATATACCTATGTTGTTTAGAAGAGTGAGGAACGATCTCACCTATTATGTCCAATCCCCATTGATCAAAAGGTTGCTCAATGTTGACTGGTTGTAATGGCAATGATGGTTTCTTTTGTCTTCCAGCTGCAGTTTGACAAATTTGACATTTCCTTGCATAGTTATGTGAATCTTTAAATAGTGTGGGCCAGTAATAGCCTGCACGGAGGATCTTATGTGCAGTAGCATCTCCAGCATAATGTCCACCTACTGGCCCATCATGAAGTTCCTGCAAGACTTTTTCAGCTTCAGATTTTTCCAGACATCTAAGAAGAACAGAATCATAATTCATTCTAAAAAGAACATCATTTACAAGCTGATATTGTTTAGCCTTCAACCTTAGAGCTCTTTTCTTGGTGTGATCGAGATTTGGAGGAGCATATCCATTCTTTAGATAAAAAATGATATCAGCATATAATGATTCAACATCGTTTAGGCTTACCTCATATGTTTGTATCTCTTCAGATGATTTCTCAGAAATCTGTGATGCTCCAGCTAGTATTTTGCAAAAGCCTTGACCTCTAACAATATTTGCTGGTTTGATTTCAACATCATATTCTTGTAAGGCAGTAATCCAATTAGCTCTTTTCTCACCCACATCTTTTTGGACTAAAAGATTTCTTACCGCTGGAAACGGTACTATGATTTTTGTATGGGTTTTAAGTAAAAAAGGTCTGAAATACTTGATTGCTTTGAAAACAACATAAGCTTGTTTCTCCACATCTGAGTAATTCAACTCAGCTCCCTGTAAATTTGAACTGAAGAAAGCAATTGGGGCTTCTGCTTTGTCTTGATTTGCTTGAGTAAGTATTGCAGCGTAATATTTATCAGAGGCAAATGTATACAAAATAAAAGGATCAGAAAAATTTGGAGTTGCTAAAGATGGAGCATTAATGATTTCTTGTTTGATCAGATTGAATGCCTCATATTCATCTTGGCTCCATTTGAAGTTTGAATTCTTTTTTATCATCACTTGTAAAGGAGATACTATTCTTGAAAAATCTGGTACAAATCTCTTTACAAAATTAATTTGGCCAAGGAAAGATTGCATAGCTTTCTTATTGTGAGGTAAAGATATTTCAGAAATCTCCTTGATTCTATCAGGATCAATATGAATTCCAGATTTTGACACTATGAATCCAAGAAGTTTTCCTTCACTTAATGCAAAAAAGTATTTTTTCGGATTAAGTGAAATTCCATACCTTTGACAACGTTGGAAGATCTGCTTCAAATCTTTAAGATGATTGCTTCGTTTTTTGGAATATACAGTTATATCATCCAAATATATTACCACTGATTTGTTAACTAATCCCTTGAAAGCGATGTCCATGGCTCTTTGAAATGTGGCACTAGCATTGATCAGACCAAAAGGCATCTTTTGATATGCATAAGTGCCCCATTTGGTTCTAAATGTAGTTTTCAATTGATCATCGGGATGGAATAACACTTGATTGTTCCCAGAGAAACCATCTAAGAAAGACATTAATTCTGATCCTGCAACTACCTGTAATATTTGCTCCATTGGAGGCAAAGGAAAATTATCTTTTTGGCAAGATTTATTAAGATTTCGAAAGTCAATGCAAATTCTAATATCTCCGTTCTTCTTTCTAACAGGAACCATATTGGAAACCCATTTAGAATATCGAACAGGAAAAATAATTTTGGCTTTCAATAACTTATTGAGTTCAGATTTGATCTGATTTTCTAGATTGGGATGGATTTTTCTCAGCTTTTGTTGTACAGGTTTTTCATCATTTATCATTGGGATAGTATGTTGGATGATAGAAGTGTCATAAGTTTTGAGTTCATCATAGTTCCAAGCAAAGACACTTTTATATTGTTTCAAAAGACGAACATACGCTAATTTTTCTTCAGGAGCTAGGCCAAGGCCTAGGTTGATATTTTGTGGTTTGGCATCAGTTCCTAGATTTACTAATTCATAATTCAAAGTTGAACTTTGCAGTTTTGAATTGGTAGATCTTTTAAATCGATCTTTCAAATCATAAAGGTCTTCTAACTTGACTACTGATTTCGGCATAGCATTATTGGTGCTATCTTGGAGTAATTGTTTGTCATGTTGGTCTTCATCAATTATCTGATTGGTGTAAGATCCTTCAGATGTGAGAAAATTTACAATATCAGGATCATCATTGAAAATCCTCCAATTGGTAACGTTATCAGGAATCGAGGGTCTAAAGATTAATTCAATTGAAAATCGATCAGGACTAAAGTCTTCTGCAGGGATGAGCTTGGAAGCTACATTAGCTAGGAGGTCTGAACTAGCATTCTGAATTCTGGGAATTGATGAAATATTAAATGCTATAAAATGTTCAGTCAGATCTTGGACTAAAGATTGATAATGCTTTAAATGACCTGATAAACAATGTATAGTATTGCGTACCTATTTGATTACAATTTCCGAATCTCCGAAAACTTGTAGATATTTGATGTCTAATCCGATTGCTTTGTATAGTCCTTGGACTAAAGCTTCGTATTCTGCGGTGTTATTAGTGCAATCGAATTCGAGTCTGCAAGTTAGCATAATTTTGTTTCCCTCTGGACTAACCAAAACGCATCCTGCTCCTGCTCCTTCATTAGACTTAGAACCATCAAAAAATAATTTCCAAAATAAAGATTTATTTACAGGAGTATCTACAAAATTAATACATTTAGAACTATCTGTCTGAGAAAAATTTTCTATTTGAGATAAAACAGAATGTTCTAAATAAGGTGAAGTATGAGCATTAAAATTTCCTAAGAAATAATCAACTGAGTAATTGCCAATGATATTACTGCTGTATGCAACTGGTTCATTCTCTCCTTCCAATTCTGTTACTATGTATTTCTGATGCTTTTCTCGTTCAACCTTTATCTGATTTGGTTTACCATTGTAAGGAAGCCAAATGTGCGACCAATCAGTTGCAAAGTATCCATGAAGTTTTTCTGACCAATCTCTGCTAAGAATTAAGCCATAAAATTCTGGAATATCTGCAACTAAAATATCAATGACTTGACATACCTTTGGATTTGATGACAGCCGTATGGTAACCTGGTTTAATTTGCCAATCACTTCAACTTGCGATTGATCTAACTGCACTATGCGTACAACAGATTTTTGTGGTTGAATGTTTAATTTTGCACATACTGATTTTGGTAAAATATTAGATGAAGCTCCAGAATCCACTAAACAGTTATGCAAATTTTTATTGAAAACTTCATAAGTAAGAAGAAATGGAGGAGTATGAGATCTCGATCTTCCTCCAATTAAAGCGATATTTTCAAGATCAACTTTACTAATTGAATTAGTTGGAGGTCTTCCCATCTCATTGGAAGCTTGAGAAATTACAGGATCGGGCAAAGGTTTTTCTGGTATAGCATGTAATTCTTTCAAAAGTACCTTTTGTTGGTGCTTTAACTTGCTCAATTCATACAAAGTGATGTTAGCCCTAGTCTTCTTCATATCTTCTATAATGTTATATTCCATTTCATCCGGAACAATCAGTGTTCTTGATGGAATTGATGAATCTGTTTGGACTGGGCTAGTTTGAATTGCTTTAGATGTCGTTTTCTTGGGTGCAACTTTTTCCTTAGTCAATGGGCTTGCGTTCTTTGACTTAGGAGTAGATTGAGGAGGATCAAGCTGATTTCTACTTCGAGTGCTAACAGGGGATGCTTCTTGATCTTCCTCATCTAGGAGGATGAAATCCCACATACCTTGGACTTCTACAACTTCTTCTTCATCAGTAGTTTCTTTAGTAGCAGTTTCTTCTTCTTCTTCTTCTTCTTATTCAGCATTTGTAATAGCATTTGGTGGCTTTGGATCATTTGAAGGGTTTCTTCTAAAAGGCTTGAAAGACTTTTTAGAAGATGTTTCTGCCACTTGTTTCTTAATGTCAACCATTTCGTTAGACATGGTTTTCAAAACTTTCTGCAATCCTTCTAAATCAAATGGATCTTTTGGTTGTTTTTTCTTGGGATCTTCTTTAAAAGTGACCTTCTTAGATTTTCATTCTTCAATTGCATTTTTCTTTTCTAAAGCAATGATTTGTTTCTCTACTGCTATTGCTTCCTTCATATTGTCTGCTAAAGTTGTTTTGTTAGCCCTATCAACAAAGATTGCTATGTTTGATGGTAAAGAAGAAATATACCATTCACTTCGCACTTCTTCACTAGGCTTGGAAGCAGTAGGAATTTTGTTTAACAATTTATTGAAACGTGAATTGAAATCCTTGACAAGTTCTTTTGAATCAACTCTAATATTAGATAAATCATTGATCAATGTTGCTGTAGACCTGTCGTCACCAAATTTAGTTAAAAATTGATCTTGAAAGATATCCCAAGTAGTGATAGATCCAGATGGTAACGAGAAATACCATGATCCAGCTGCTCCTTGTAGGGTATAAGGAAAAAGTCGGACAACAACATCTTCATTAATAACTCCATTGAGGTTTATGGATAGCATAAAGTTGTTGATATGTTCTTCTGCTAGCATGCCTGCTTCAGGATTAAACTTAGGCAGCCATTTTTCAGGATGGGCTGGTAATTGACTCAAGGGTGCAAGCATTAAGACTGCCCCTGGATTATTCCATGGCATTTGGGCCATCACTGAACTACTAACAGATGAAAGTGCAGATGATGATATTTGTGACTGTGAAGTTGAAGATATTATGATTTGAGAAGGAGATGTAGAATATTGAGTGGACTGATGGACAGTAGTCTAGAGTGGAGGAGTGGGTGGTTGACTTTGCGATGAAGTGTTTGATATGGATGATGATGATGAAAGAGTCTCACTATCAGACCCTTTGGGTGATTTCCTAGCTCTTTTTCTTGTAGGTAGAGGTAACTCAGTTGGCTGAATGCCAAGATTTTCACTCTGTAATCTAGTGAGAGGATGAGCAGGATTATATTGCGAAGTCACACTGCCTTGAGATTTATTAGACCTTTGAGGTGATATTGAAAATCGCTGAAGTTTATGAATCAAAGATTCGACTTCAGGAGGTTCAATAGCAGATTCTTCTGAAAAGTCAGGGTTTGTGGCAGTGTCTGTTCTTCTTTCGACTTCTGGTTCTAGATTTAAAATTTCTGAGTAAGATGGAGAAGTCGGGGAAGATGGTGAGGGTGATTTACTCTCAGAATGGTTTTTTAGATTTAGATTCACTTTCCATTCATATTTTGAGGCCCTCCTTCTAGCGCCAAATATGTTGAAGCCCCGAAAATCGAGTCTACAACAAGGGGGATACCCACCCAGTCCGGACCTTGGTTAGCAGTTCCTTTTCCGTTTGGTGTAGTGGGTCCGACTGGGGATAATGGGACTAGTTTCCCAATATGTGTGTGTGTGTTTGAGATTTGATATTTCTTTTCTAAAATTCCTAAGTAAAATGCTTTTAATCTATTTCTAATCTATTCATATGCAAACTGTATTCTAAGAAATATCTAACTCTAAAACTAACCCGGGATGTAAATCTTTCTATTTATGCGATCTAAAATGATTTCAGATAACAATCGATAATAAAGATCATTCAATTATTATTAGAAAAGAATTCAATAAAGATAAACCATTTCATATAAAAAGTTAGATGAAACAGTTGTGAAAAACATATCGCATAATAAGCTATTCATACATCAAGCACAAATAAATAGTTATCATCGTACAAAAGTGCCAAATGATAACTCAAGCATTCAAGCATCAATATATAAATAACTAAACATAAGTATCACTTTTAACACAGAAACAGAAACAGTTAAGAGATAAAAGTACCATTTATAACTGGTTCTACTCATGAGCTAGAAGCAATAATGATTTATCTCTTCCTAATCCAACATCCATTAAGAGTACAGAAATGCAACATCAGTAACAGATATTAGACACAGATATCAATAAATCTCGTTCCATTCATTTATCAAAACCTCCTCTGAGGGTGTAGAAGTGCATGTTCTGAGGATAAGTTTTTGACAAATTTCAGGACCCTTCTCTAAATGCATGAGAAGGGTTTAAATACTACTAACAAAATCTAATTATAGTTTATTACAAAAATTTAGGATTCGGTTTAAATGACCATCCTTTTTCTAGGCAAAAATAAAGTAAAACTGAAACTAAATCTAAAATTGAAAACTATCAACTAACTACTTATGAATTTGATCTCTGAATTTGCAAGCATCCAACATTGTTTTGAGAAGAGGTGGCTGGCCGACTTCAGATTTCAACTGTCCCGAAAAGACAGAATCGGCAAGTGTAGGCGCAATCTTCTCAGCAGAATTAATGATGCAATTAAGAGTGCTGCATTGACTGTGTGGTTTTACTAGATATGTCCAGTAAGAATCCCAATTTAATCTTGTCAATCCTTGAATTGATTTTTCTTTTTCTTCCACCTTTTGTTTCCATTCTGTTTGCAATTGTTGTGCCTGTGGAAGATATCCCGGAATAGTTTCTGAAATCAAATTAGCCTTGTGCAAATTCTCATTTACACAATCAGTAATATTGCCTGCTGCTGTAGCTGACTCCTCTGCCGCTTTCTCTGCTTCTCTGATCTGTGCATCCCAATTATTGAAAAGTATTTCTTTATGACTGTTATTGATAATTGGTGCACCAGATCTTTTTCCTTCCTCTGTCTTTTTCCATGCCAAATATTTAGTAACTCTTTCATTAGTTAAATCATAATCATGTCATAATTCTACGATATGATTAGTGATTTTATCACTTTCTAGACAAAAAGAGTTCCATTCCGAGATTTTCTGGCATAATACATCTTGTTGTTGTTGTAGTTGGTTGTTTAAAGAAATAGATTATGAAATAAAGTCTAGAAGTTTGGGATCATCTTTATGCTCTTCTCGGATAATCTGTATTTGTTTCTCTTTATCGGCCAAACTTTTTTGATATCCGATTTGCATCTCTTGAAGCTCTTGTTGTAACTTTTCAAGTTTTACTTGTGCTTCACTGCTAGCATGAGCTTGTTGCAATTTCTGTCGCAGAACTTATATCTGATCTTATTTTTCATTTAATAATAGTCGTACCTCAGATTTTTTGTCAATAGTTGTGGAGGCATAAGCTCCTGTAATCTGAGATAACTTGGTAAGATTCTCAGTAGGATCCGTAGTATGATCAGGAGGAATTTCCTCTATATTAAGTACAATTTCAGAGGAGGGAGTGATAGGTATATGCTCAGTTTCTGTGACATTGCCACTTATTCCTGTGCTTAAAACTTTTGTTGTCTGTACAGGGGTTTGTGTATTCTGTCGTTCAACATTAAGAAATTCATTAAAAGTTTCCCATTCTTTATCTAATTGAATGCTGGTGGATGGTTGCTGTACAGTGGGAGGTGGAAGATTCAACTGTGGAGTGGTTGAAATCTGTAGTTGTGAAAGCTCTTTTGACTGAGCTGTATCTTTCACTGAGCCTTCATCTTTATCAGACTTTTGGGAACGTTCAGAAGTTTCTTTGTCAGAATTTGATTTAGACCTATCAGTATCTAAGCTACCATTGAGACTGACACTAGGAGTTGGTTCCCTTGCGGGTTCCAAGCGTAAATTATCCAAAGGGATAGTAGTCAATCTTCTTTCTCTGTAGATTTTAAATTCCTGAAATACTTCTGGGGAAAAATGTGTTTGAGCTAAATGCAAAATTTCCTTAAATGAACATTTTTCTTGAAACATATCATCAAAAGGATCTTCTTCTCCAGAAAATACTCTCACCTTAACTGCAGTGGTGAAATCTTTGACAACATCATATGGATCAAATAGTCTTCTTGAAAACTTGAAAAGTTGTAAGCATGTAATATTGCTTACCTCTTTGAATGCATGACCAACATCAAATAATGAAAATGCTCCATCGGCTACGGGAAATTGTGGCCAGATGACCTTATTCTTATCCTTTAATTCCTTTGTCAAACCTCCTTCACCACAGGTTTGGTATGCAATTCCCGAGCTATAAGTTTATCCAGAACATACAAGGGTAAAACATGAGGAGAAGCAGAGCTTCCAAAAACCCTCACATAGGTAAATCACTCTTCTCCAAACCATCGTGCGACAGGGAGAATGTCGACTTCTGCTTCCGAGGAAAACCTTGGAGCATCCTTATTATACAATATTCTGTACAGCAGCAACATTATGCCATGGTAAATCTTGTAAAAATGAGGAACAAATTTTGATTCCCACAGTTCTTTGTGATACACATGAATAGGCAAAGGATCATGAATTATCCATTGCCAACCCATTAAAGGGAATTTAGAAACAAAGCAGATAGAATCCATAGCATAGGCAGACATATAAAAAGGAGGATAAATCCTCTGAGAGACAGTCCGTTTAGACCGGTAATTTAAAATAGCAGTGGCTAAATTATCAGACAATATTTTGGCCCAGTCTACAATGGTAGCGTTAACAACAAAATTTAATAACGGAAGCCATTCAGGCAAGACCTTATTTATGTCAGGCTTTCAAAAAAGGCTACATAACATAGCAGCAGCAAAAAAATAGGGAGAGGTGAGTGAACCAGTACTGTACATACCGTGTTTGTCTTTCTTCAATGGTTCATCTCTTTTGGTCCATTCCTTTATGCATTCCGCCTAATTTTCATTTTCCCTGGAAAATTTATCCATAAATTGTTTGTTGTAAGTCGCCTGAGGCTCCGGCAAGTGATACATAAGCCTCAAATCTTCTGTAGTGAATGACCCGATGAGCTCTTGATCTGGAGTTCTAAATTTCTTGTCTAAAATATCAGTGCTATCCAACACCCATTTTACCATATCTGTATACGGAAGAATTCTCGGTCTTGCTGCTATCCCTTGCAAAAATGAACAAGCCAATTCTGTAAGAGATGCTTCAGATGAATTACTTGAACCTCCAGTAGCCGCGACTTCCATTACTCTGGGTTTTTCTTCTTCGAGCAAATTATGCATTCCCTCCCAGGTGGTGATACCGGCATCCTTGTTGCAAGCAGTATCTACATACAGGGAAGCCATCTCTTTGTTTTCAGAACTTGGAGTTTTCTCTTTCTTTCCCATAATACTCTGTGAATGCTTTGTATAGTCTTCTGCTCCTTCGCGCCTGCAGTTTTACGAATTAAGTGAGAGTAATGACATGAGAAAGGTGACGGGATAGTTTTAAATGCTGAAGGCGGATGAAATATATTATTTTAACATGAAACAACCTTTCAATCAAAACAAAATCCTTTTTATTGATAATTGACAATGCATTCATTAATTCAATCATTAAAGCGCATAACGGATATTGATTTATGAAAATATTTTCTTTGGACAACGAGCTTTTAAGAATCTGCGACATTGCGATCTGCAATTTGCTGTGCAATATCACAATATCGCAGATCGTAGTTTTCTCAAATCGAAATCATCGCAAGATCGCAATTATCGCAAATCACAATATTCACGAATCGCAGTCTCATAGCATCGCGAAATCGCAATATCGCAAAATCACAATATCGCAAAATATAATATATGAAAAGTATTTGTTAAACATCTTTTCTATGATATGCGGTTTGCGATTAATATTTTAATGCATAGTTTTTTGGGATCGCGCTATTGCAATATCGCGAAATCGCAATTTAAAAGATTCTTCCTTACAAAGGATGTCTACTTATTGCGATGGATGCGATATTTTCTTCAAAGAAAAGATTTTATTCTAATTTATCATAAACTTAAGTGTATTTAATGATTTCCTAAGGAATTTCCATAAGTTATGATAGTAAATTTTATTTGAGAAAGGAAACAAGCACTAATTAATTTTTTGGATTTTTTGACTAAGGGTCCCCTCATATTTAGTATTATTACTAATACTTAAATAAAAAGGGGGGTTGTTGCTGGCCACAAAAATTGGCGATTCACTTGGAAGAACCAGTTATCTCTGCTTTTCTTTTGAATTTTCTAAACTTTTCAAAACAGAAAATTTTCCAGAAAATCAAACTTTATTATGAAAAGACAAAGTACATTATGCTTTAATCTATAAATGATATTTCATTTATTCTATATTCAACTTTGATTATTCACTTCCTCAAGCTAGTCCTTGTATTTACATCAGTCATTACTTAGTTCATAAAGATAAAAACAAAGGCTTCTATGTAAATCAATTTAAAATATGCTCATTTGTCGTAGGTAGAGCCACTGCTGCCAGCAAGCATTTATAGCCTCGACAGGGTTACCTCTTACCCAGCAATGATCCTCTATCCTACTTAGAGAAATATACAATTTTCAAAGAGAAATCCATATTCACACTTATTGCTTTTATTTTTATTTTTCTTCTTAAAGAACAATGTCTTGGTTTGGTAGCCAATTTATGACAGTGCCATTTACTTGATTTATAACTTTGCTGAACAAGCTGGCTCGTGATGAGACCCCTTGTATTTTGATTTATAACAATCTTGAGTCATTGCCCTGTTGTGGTATGGAGTATTGGCAAAGTCAACAAGCTATAATATCTATGATCATGATAAGTCAGCTCGTGATGAGACCTCTTACTCTTTAAGTTAAGTGTATCATTGGATAATTCCCTGAACGTTGTAATTTCCTAAGTGGGGAGGAAATCATTGTTTCCTTAAGATAGCTTTGGACGAAAATGGTAGAGTTTTTGGAAAGAATTTTTCTACAGAGAAACTTTGTTTTGTTATTGATACCTTTCATTGGACTGATATGAAACAATATTTCACTAAAAGTTGCTTTTCATCAAAGTTTTCAAAGTTGAAACTAGTATCATTTCTAGGCTAAAGTTTTTAACTGTATCTTTGAATAACAATGATCAATATTCTAAAAAGAATTCTATTTGTAAAAGTGAAGAAACAACATCTAAAAAAGAGAATTTGTATCTTTTTTGTGAATTCCAAATGTAACCATTAACAACTCGTTTTATTTATGACGATAAAGGAAACTAATATACAAAATAGAAGAATGATCTCCTATGGAAAATATTTTTTGAGAATTTGTCCATTAACAGGCAAAGACTCTCTTTTACCTGTTAAATCTTGTAACATAAAAGTAGATGGACCTATGATTTCTGCAATTTGGAAAGGACCAAGCCACATCCGTTGAAATTTCGTATGTTTTCCTTTTTCCTCATGAGCCTTGTCCCATTTTAAAACAAGATCTCCAACTTGAAAGTCTTTTCTGGTTATCATGTTTGAATCAAAGGAAGCTTTTACTAATGCTTGATGATGAGCATGAGTTATTTTGGCTTTTTCTCGTTGTTCTTCTAACTTAATTATTTCCATCTGTCTTAGTTGTATGGAAGAAGTTGGTGCTTCATCAATATATTGAACTAAGGCTAAAGAAGGAATTGCTAAATGAGTTGGAAGAACTACTTCTTTCCCATAAACTAAATTAAAGGGAGAAGTACCAATAGAAGCCTTCTGTGTTATTCGATCTGCCCATAAAGAGTATGTTAAAGACTTATGCCAATTTTTATGATTTTGATCAATGGTTCACTTAATGATTCTAATTAAGTTTTTATTTGTGGATTCAGCTAATCCATTTCCCTGTGGATAATAATTGGCAGAGTATTTAAGTTTAAAACCTCTCTTGAGTGCAAATTCAGTCATAGCATTACCAGAAAAATACGATGCATTATCAAACATTAAAGCAGAAGGTAAACCAAACCTGGTAATTATGAAATGATCTATGAATTCAATGATATGTTCAGCATTAGCGGTCTTGAGAGGGACTGCTTCTACCCATTTCATAAAATAATCAGTTGTTGTAATGATATACCTATGTTGCTTAGAAGAGTGAGAAACGATATCACCTATTATGTCCAATCCCCATTGATCAAAAGGCTGTTCAATGTTCACTGGTTGTAATGGCAATGATGGTTTCTTTTGTCTTCCAGCTGCAGTTTGACAAATTTGACATTTTCTTACATAGCTATGTGAATCTTTGAATAATGTAGGCCAGTAATAGCCTGCATGAAGAATTTTGTGTGCAGTAGCATCTCCAGCATAATGTCCACCTGCTGGCCCATTGTGAAGTTCCTACAAGACTTTTTCAGCTTCATATTTCTCCAGACATCTAAGAAGAACAGAATCATAATTCATTCTAAAAAGAACAACGTTTACAAGCTGATATTGTTTAGCCTTCAACCTTAGAGCTCTTTTCTTGGTGTGATCGAGATTTGGAGGAGCATATCCATTCTTTAGATAAAAAATGATATCAGCATATAATGATTCAACATCGTTTAGGCTTACCTCATACGTTTGTATCTCTTCAGATGATTTCTCAGAAATATGTGATGCTCCAGCTAGTATTTTGCAAAAGCCTTGACCTCTTACAATATTTGCTGGTTTGATCTCAACATCATATTCTTGTAAGGAAGTAATCCAATTAGCTCTTTTCTCACCCACATCTTTTTGGACTAAAATATTTCTTACTGCTGGAAACGGTACTATGATTTTTGTATGGGTTTTAAGTAAAAAAGTTCTGAAATACTTGATTGCTTTGAAAACAACATAAGCTTGTTTCTCCACATCTGAGTAATTCAACTCAGCTCCCTGTAAATTTGAACCGAAGAAAGCAATTGGGGCTTCTGCTTTGTCTTGATTCGCTTGAGTAAGTATTGCAGCGTAAGATTTATCAGAGGGAAATGTATACAAAATAAAAGGATTGAAAAAATTTGGAGTTGCTAAAGATGGAGAATTAATGATTGCTTGTTTGATCAGATTGAATGCCTCATATTCATTTTGGCTCCATTTGAAGTTTGAATTATTTTTTATCATCACTTGTAAAGGAGATACTATTCTTGAAAAATCTGGTACAAATCTTCTTACAAAATTAATCTGGCCAAGGAAAGATTGCATAGCTTTCTTATTGTGAGGTAAAGATATTTCAGAAATCTCCTTGATTCTATCAGGATCAATATGAATTCCAGATTTTGACACTATGAATCCAAGAAGTTTTCCTTCACTTGATGCAAAAAAGGATTTTTTCGGATTAAGTGAAATTCCATACCTTTGACAACATTGGAAGATCTGCTTCAAATATTTAAGATGATTGCTTTGTTTTTTGGAATATACAGTTATATCATCCAAATAGATTACCACTGATTTGTTAACTAATCCCTTGAAAGTGATGTCCATGGCTCTTTGAAATGTGGCACCAGCATTGATCAGACCAAAAGGCATCTTTTGATATGCATAAGTGCCCCATCTAAGAAAGTCATTAATTCTGATCCTGCAACTGCCTGTAATATTTGCTCCATTGGAGGCAAAGGAAAATTATCTTTTTGGCAAGCTTTATTAAGATTTCGAAAGTCAATGCAAATTCTAATATCTCCGTTCTTTTTTCTAACAGGAACCATATTGGAAACCCATTTAGAATGTCGAACATGAAAAATAATTTTGGCTTTCAATAACTTATTGAGTTCAGATTTTTTCTGATTTTCTAGATTGGGATGGATTTTTCTCAGCTTTTGTTGTACATGTTTTTCATCATTTATCATTGGGATAGTATGTTGGATGATAGAAGTGTCATAAGTTTTGAGTTCATCGTAGTTCCAAGCAAAGACACTTTTATATTGTTTCAAGAGACGAACATATGCTGATTTTTCTTCAAGAGCTAGACCAAGGCCTAGGTTGATATTCTGTGGTTTGGTATCAGTTCCTAGATTTACTAATTCATAATTCAAAGTTGAACTTTGTAATTTTGAATTGGTAGATCTTTTAAATCGGTCTTTCAAATCATAAAGGTCTTCTAACTTGACTATTGACTTTGGAATAGCATTATCAGTGCTATCATGTTGTAATTGTTTGTCATGTTGGTCGTCATCAATTATCTGATTGGTATAAGATCCTTCAGATGTGAGGAAGCTTACAATATCAGGATCATCGTTGAAAATTCTCCAATTGGTAACATTATTAGGAATCGAAGGTCTAAAGATTAATTCAATTGAAAATCGATCAGGACTAAAGTATTCTGCAGGAATAAGCTTAGAGGTTACATTGGCTAAGATGTCTGCACTAGCATTCTGGATTCTAGGAATTGGTGAAATATTAAATGTTATAAAATATTCAGTCAGATCTTGAACTAAAGATTGATAATGCTTTAAATGACTTGATAAAAAATGTATAGTATTGTGTACCTGTTTGATTACAATTTCTAAATCTCTGAAAACTTGTAGATATTTGATATCTAATCCGATTGCTTTATATAATCCTTGGATTAAAGCCTCGTATTTTGCGGTGTTATTAGTGCATTCAAACTCAAGTCTACAAGTTAGCATAATTTTGTTTCCCTCTGGACTAACCAACACGCATCCTGATCCTGCTCCTTCATTAGACTTAGAACCATCAAAAAATAATTTCCAAAATAAAGATTTATTTACAGGAGTATCTACAACATCAATACATTTAGAACTATCTCTCTGAGAAAATTTTTCTATTTGAGATAAAACAGAATGTTCTAAATAAGGTGAAGTATGAGCATTAAAATTTCCTAAGAAAGAATCAACTGAGTAATTGCCAATGATATTACTGCTGTATGCAACTGCTTCATTCTCTCCTTCCAATTCTGTTACTATGTATTTCTGATGCTTTTCTCGTTCAAGCTTTATCTGATTTGGTTTACCATTGTAAGGAAGCCACATGTGCGACCAATCGGTTGCAAAGTATCCATGAAGTTTTTCTGACCAATATCTGCTAAGAATTAAGCCATAAAATTCTGGAATATCTACAACTAAAATATCAATGACTTGACATACCTTTGGATTTTATGACAGCCGTATGGTAACCTGGTTTAATTCGCCAATCACTTCAACCTGCGATCAATCTAATTGCACTCTGCGTACAACAAATTTTTGTGGTTGAATGTTTAATTTTGCACATACTGATTTTGGTAAAATATTAGATGAAGCTCCAAAATCCACTAAACAGTTATGCAAATTTTTATTTAAAACTTCATAAGTAAGAAGAAACGGAGGAGTATGAGACCTCGACCTTCCTCCAATTAAAGCGATATTTTCAAGATCAACTTTACTAATCGAATTAGTTGGAGGTCTTCCCATCTCATTGGAAGCTTGAGAAATTATAGGATCGGGCAAAGGTTTTTCTGGTACAGCATGTAATTCTTTCAAAAGTACCTTTTGCTGGTGCTTTAACTTGCTCAATTCATACAAAGTGATGTTAGCCCTAGTCTTCTTCATATTTTCTATAATGTTATATTCCATTTCATCCGGAACAATCAGTGTTCTTGATAGAATTGATGAATCTGTTTGGACTGGGCTAGTTTGAATTTCTTTAGATGTCGTTTTCTTGGGTGAAACTTTATCCTTAGTCAATGAGCTTGCGCTCTTTGGCTTAGGAGTATTTTGAGGAGGATCAAGCTGATTTCTACTTCGAGTGTTAACCGGGGATGCTTCTTGATCTTCCTCATCTGGGAGGATGAAATCCCACATACCTTGGACTTCTACAACTTCTTCTTCATCAGTTGTTTCTTCAGTAGCAGTTTCTTCTTCTTCTTCTTCTGATTCAACATTTGTAATAGCATTTGGTGGCTTTGGATCATTTGAAGGGTTTCTTCTAAAAGGCTTGAAAGACTTTTTAGAAGATGTTTCTGCCACTTGTTTCTTAATGTCAACCATTTCGTTAGACATGGTTTTCAAAACTTTCTGCACTCCTTCTAAATCAAATGGATCTTTTGGTTGTTTTTTATTGGGATCTTCTTTAAAAGTGACCTTCTTAGATTTTCGTTCTTCTATTGCATTTTTCTTTTCTAAAGCAATGATTCGTTTCTCTACTACTATTGCTTCTTTCATATTGTCTGCTAAAGTTGTTTTGTTTTCCCTATTAACAAAGATTTCTATGTTTGATGGTAACGCAAAAATATACCATTCACTTCGCACTTCTTCGCTAGGCTTGGAAGCAGTAGGAATTTTGTTTAACAATTTATTGAAACGTGAATTGAAATCCTTGACAAGTTCTTTTGAATCAGCTCTAAGATTAGATAAATCATTGATCAATGTTTCTGTAGACCTGTCATCACCAAATTTAGTTAAAAATTGATCTTGAAAGATATCCCAAGTAGTGATAGATCCAGATGGTAACAAGAAATACCATGATCCAGCTGCTCCTTGTAGGGTATAAGGAAAAATTCGGACAACAAAATCTTCATTAATAACTCCATCGAGGTTTATGGACAACATAAAGTTGTTTATATGTTCTTCTGCTAGCATGCCTGCTTCAAGATTAAACTTAGGCAGCCATTTTTCAGGATGGGCTTGTAATTGACTCAAGGGTGCAGGAATTAAGACCGCCCCTGGATTATTCCATGGAATTTGGGCCATCGCTGAACTAATAATAGAGGAAAGTGCAGAAGATGATATTTGTGACTGAGAAGATGAAGATATTATGATTTGAGAAGGAGATGTGGAAGATTGAGTGGACTGATGGACAGTAATCTGGGGTGGAGGAGTGGGTGGTTGACTTCGCGATGAAGAGTTTGAGATGGATGATGATGATGAAAGAGTCTCACTATCAGACCCTTTAGGTGCTTTCCTAGCTCTTTTTCTTGTAGGTAGAGGTAACTCAGTTGGCTGAATGCCAAGTTTTTCGCTCTGTAATCTAGTGAGAGGATGAGCAGGATTATATTGTGAAGTCACACTGCCTTGAGATCTATCAGACCTTTGAGGTGATATTGAAAATCACTGAAGCTTATGAATCAAACATTTAACTTCCAGAGTTTCAATAGCAGATTCGTCTAAAAATTTAGGGTTTGTAGCAGTGTTTGTTCTTCTTTCGACTTCAAGTTCTAGATCTAAAATTTCCGAATGTGATGGAGAAGTCGGGGAAGATGGTGATGGTGATTTACTCTCAGAATGGTATTTAGATTTAGATTCGCTTGCCATTCATAGTTCGTGGCCCTCCTTCTAGCGCCAAATATGTTGAAGCCTCAAAAATCTGGTCTACAACAAGGGGGATACCCACCCGGTCCGGACCTTGGTTAGTAGCTCCTTTTTCGTTTGGTGTAGTGGGTCCGACTGGGGATAATGGGACCAGTTTCCCAATATGTGTGTGTGTGTTTGAGATTTGATATTTCTAATCTAAAATTCCTAAGTAAAATGCTTTTATTCTATTTCTAATCTATTCATATGCAAAATGTATTCTAAGAAATATGTAACTCTAAAACTAACCCGGGATGTAAATATTTCTATTTATGCGATATAAAATGATTTCAGATAACAATTGATAATAAATATCATTCAATTATCATGAGAAAAGAATTTAATAAAGATAAACCATTTCATATAAAAATTTATATGAAACAGTTGTGAAAAACATATCGCATAATAAGCTATTCATACATTAAGCACAAATAAATAGTTATCATCGTACAAAAATGCCAAATGATAACTCAAGTATTCAAACATCAATATACAAATAACTGAACATAAGTATCACTTTTAACACAGAAACAGAAACAGTTAAGAGATAAAAGTACCATTTATAACTGGTTCTACTCATGAGCTAGAAGCAATAATGATTTATCTCTTCCTAATCCAACATCCATTAAGAGTACAGAAATGCAACATCAGTAATAGATATTAGACACCGATATCAATAAATCTCGTTCCATTCATTCATCAAAACCTCCTCTGAGGGTGAAAAAGTGCATATTCCAAGGATAAGTTTTTGATAAATTTCAGGACCCTTATCTAAATGCATGAGAAGGGTTTAAATACTACTAACTAAATCTAATTATAGTTTATTACAAAAATTTAGGATTCGGTTTAAATGATCGTCCTTTTTCTAGGCAAAAATAAAGTAAAACTGAAACTAAATCTAAAATTGAAAACTATCAACTAACTACTTATGAATTTGATCTCTGAATTTGCAAGCATCCAACATTGTTTTGAGAAGAGGTGGCTGGCCGACTTCAGATTTCAATTGTCCCGAAAAGACAGAATCGGCAAGTGTAGGCGCAATCTTCTCAGCAGAATTAATGATGCAATTAAGAGTGCTGCATTGACAGTGTGGTTTTACTAGATATGTCCAGTAAGAATCCCAATTTAATCTTGTCAATCCTTGAATTGATTTTGCTTTTTCTTCCGCCTTTTGTTTCCATTCTATTTGCAATTGATGTGCCTGTGGAAGATATCCCAGAATATTTTCTGAAATCAAATTAGCCTTGTGCAAATTCTCATTTACACAATCAGTAATATTTCCTGCTGCTGTAGCTGACTCCTCTGCCGCTTTCTCTGCTTCTCTGATTTGTGCATCCCAATTATTGAAAAGTATTTCTTTATGACTGTTATTGATAATTGGTGCACCAACTCTTTTTCCTTCCTCTATCTTTTTCCATGCCAAATAATTAGTAACTCTTTCATTAGTTAAATCATAATCATGTCGTAATTCTACGACATGATTAGTGATTTTATCACTTTCTAGACAAAAAGAGTTCCATTGCGAGATTTTCTGGCATAATACATCTTGTTGTTGCAGTAGTTGATTGTTTAAAGAAATAGATTCTGAAATAAAATCTGGAAGTTTGGGATCATATTTGCGCTCTTCTCAGATAATCTGTATTTATTTATCTTTATCGGCCAAACTTTTTTGATATCCGATTTGCATCTCTTGAAGCTCTTGCTGTAAATTTTCAAGTTTTACCTGTGCTTCATTGCTAGCATGAGCTTGTTGCAATTGCTGTTGCAGAACTTGTATATGATCTTCTTTTTCATTTAATAATAGCCGTACCTCAGATGCTTTGTCAATATTTGCAGAGGCATAAGCTCCTATAATCTGAGATAACTTGGTAAGATTCTGAGTAGGATCCGTAGTAGGATCTTTCCATAAGACATCTAATTGTTCTGCATTAGTAGAGATTGCGCTCTCTAACTTTCTCTTTTTCCTTTGCTTCCTCACTACTGCTTTATATTGCGGGCTGTAGAATACATCTAGAGGAGGAATGTCCTCTATATTAAGTGCAATTTCAGAGGAGGGAGTGATAGGTATATGCTCAGTTTCTGTGACATTGTCACTTATTCCCGTGCTTAAAACTTTTGTTGTCTGTACAGGGGTTTGTGTATTCTGTCGTTCAACATTAAGAAATTCATTAAACGTTTCCCATTCTTTATCTAATTGAATGCTGGTGGATGGTTGCTGTACAGTGGGAGGTGGAAGATTCAACTATGGAGTGGTTGAAATCTGTAGTTGTGAAAGCTCTTTTGACTGAGCTGTATCTTTCACTGAGCCTTCATCTTTATCAAACTTTTGGGAATGTTCAGAATTTTCTTTGTCAAACTTTGATTTAGACCTGTCAGTATCTGAGCTACCATTGAGACTGACACTAGGAGTTGGTTACCTTGCGGGTTCCAAGTGTAAATTATCCAAATGGATAGTAGTCAATCTTCTTTCTCTGTAGATTTTAAATTCCTGAAATACTTCTGGGGAAAAATGTGTTTGAGCTAAATGAAAAATTTCTTTAAATGAACATTTTTCTTGAAACACATCATCAAAAGGATCTTCTTCTCCAGAAAATACTCTCACCTTAACTGCAGTGGTGAAATCTTTGACAACATCATATGGATCATATAGCCTTCTCGAAAACTTGAACAATTGTAAGCATGTAATATTGCTTACCTCTTTGAATGCATGACCAACATAAAATAATGAAAATGCTCCACAGGCTATGGGAAATTGTGGCCAGATGGCCTTCTTGTTATCCTTTAATTCCTTTGTCAAACCTCCTTCACCACAGGTTTGGTATGAAATTTCCCGAGCTATAAGTTTATCCAGAGCATACAAGGGTAAAACATGAGGAGAAGCAGAGCTTCCAAAAACCCTCACATAGGTAAACCACTCTTCTCCAAACCATCGTGCGACAGGGAGAATGTCGACTTCTGCTTCCGGGGAAAACCTTGGAGTATCCTTATTATACAATATTCTATACAGCAGCAACATTATGCCATGGCAAATATTGTAAAAATGAGGAACAAATTTTGATTCCCACAGTTCTTTTTGATACACATGAATAGGCAAAGGATCATGAATTGTCCATTGCCAACCCATTAAAGGGAATTTAGAAACAAAGAAGATAGAATCCATAGCATAGGCAGACAGATAAAAAGGAGGATAAATCCTCTGAGAGACAATCAGTTTAGACCGGTAATTGAAAATAACAGTGGCTAAATTATCAGACAATATTTTGGCCCAGTCTACAATGGTAGCGTTAACAACAGCATTTAATAACGGAAGCCTTTCACGCAAGACCTTATTTATGTCAGGCTTTCCAAAAAGGCTACATAACATAGCAGCAGCAAAACAATAGGGAGAGGTGAGTGAACCAGTACTGTACATACCGTGTTTGTCTTTCTTCAATGGTTCATCTCTTTTGGTCCATTCCTTTGTGCATTCCGCCAAATTTTCATTTTCCCTGGCAAATTTCTCCATAAATTGTTTATTGTAAGTCGCCTGAGGCTCCGGCAAGTGATACATAAGCCTCAAATATTCTGTAGTGAATGACCCGATGAGCTCTTGATCTGGAGTTCTAAATTTCCTGTCTGAAATATCAGTGCTATCCAACACCCATTTTACCATATCTGTATATGGAAGAATTCTCGGTCTTGCTGCTATCCGGTGCAAAAATGAACAAGCCAATTCTGTAAGAGATGCTTCAGATGAATTACTTGAACCTGCAGTAGCCGCGACTTCCATTACCCTGGGATTTTCTTCTTCGAGCAGATTATGCATTCCCTCCCAGGTGGTGATACCGACATCCTTGTTGCAAGCAGTATCTGCATACAGGGAAGCCATATCTTTGTTTTCAGAACTTGGAGTTTTCTCTTTCTTTCCCATAATACTCTGTGAATGATTTGTATAGTCTTCTGCTCCTTCGCGCCTGCGGTTTTACGAATTAAGTGAGAGTAATGACATGAGAAAGGTTACGGGATAGTTTTAAATGCTGAAGGCGGATGAAATATATTATTTTAACATGAAACAACCTTTCAATCAAAACAAAATCCTTTTTATCGATAATTGACAATCCATTCACTAATTCAATCATTAAAGCGCATAACGGATATTGATTTATGAAAAGATTTTCTTTGGACAACGAGCTTTTAAGAATCTGTGACATTGCGATCTGCGATTTGCTGTGCAATATTGCAATATCGCAATATCGCAGATCGCAGTTTTCTCAAATCGAAATCATCGCAAGATCGCAATTATCGCAAATCGCAATATTCACGAATCACAGTCTCATAGCATCGCGAAATCGCAATATCGCAAAATATAATATATGAAAAGTATTTGTTAAACATCTTTTCTGCGATATGCGGTTTGCGATTAATATTTTAATGCATAGTTTTTTGGGATCGTGCTATCGCAATATCGCGAAATCGCAATTTAAAAGATTCTTCCTTACAAAGGATGTCTACTTATTGCGATGGATGCGATATTTTCTTCAAAGAAAAGATTTTATTCTAATTTATCATAAACTTAAGTGTATTTAATGATTTACTAAGGAATTTCCATAAGTTATGATAGTAAGTTTTATTTGAGAAAGGAAACAAGCACTAATTAATTTTTTGGATTTTTTGACTAAGGATCCCCTCATATTTAGTATTATTACTAATACTTAAATAAAAAGGGGGGTTGTTGCTGGCCACAACAGATCCTTAATAGTCAAAAACCTCAATGTGAAAAATCTGGGATTGGTCTCAAAGGAGAATCATCAAGTATTAAGGATAATACAAGGAGTTATGCTAGTGTACTCTCTTGCTATCCAAAAGAGGGAAAGATATCTCACCAAAAACAAAGGCCCATCTCCAACACAAGAAGTGAAGGAAGAGAAACTCCAAGGAAGAATGTTGATTCAAGTTATGGCTCTTACAATAGGTACCAAACTATCTTTATTGGGTATTGTTACTATTTTAAAACCTTTGGTCATCAAGCTAAGAATTGCAAGGCTCATAAAAATGAGGCACCAAGATTGAAAGATCAAACAAGCAAACTATGTGATCCTAAAGAGCAAGGACAAATCAGGACTTACAATTATTTTGATCCTTTGGCTAAGTTTGATCCAACTTGTTCATCATGCAATAATCATGGTCATAATGAGAAAAATTTCCCACTCAAAAAGGAGGAAGTTAAAAAGGTGAATCTCAATACAGATAAATGTGGCCTAGCTCTATGTGCTCATAGTGATGAGAATCATTGGTTCGTGGATAGTGGATGCTCAAGACATATGACAGGTGACCAAAATAAGTTTTCCTCATTAAAAAAAAAGAACAGAAATGTATCTTTTGGAAGTGGATCTGCTAAGATCACTGGAAAAGGAACAACTACTCTAATTAATGGTCAAGGAAAAGCTGAAAATACCTTGCTAGTTGAGGGGCTCAAACACAATCTGTTAAGTGTTAGCCAAATTTGTGATCAAGGACATAATGTCATATTTAATACTAAATTTTTTGAAATAAGAGTCTCATCCTCGGGAGAACTTATGGAAAAAGGAGTAAGAACACCAGATAACGTTTACATTCTAAGAAAAGTCCAAGGAGATAAATGTTACTTGAGTCAAACAGATGAAAGTTGGTTATGGCACAAGCGATTGGGGCATACAAGTTTTGAAAACTTGATCAATGTCAGTAAGATTAATGCAATAAGGGAAATTCATAGGATGTTCAAGCCAGATCAAGTTATATGTGGCCCATGCCATCATGGAAAGTAAACTAGAACCAACCACAAAACTAAGGAGTTTTCAACATCAAAACCTCTGGAGATCATTCATGCATATCTACGTGGGCCAACTAGAACTCTAGCGCTTCAAGGTGAAAGGTAATTTACTTTATTTTTTGATGAATATACTAGAATGATGTGGGTATATTTCATAAAATATAAATTCAAAGCATTTGAATGTTTTAAGAATATTAAAGCTCTCGTTGAAAATGAGAAAGATTCTAAGATCAAATGTCTTAGAAAGGATAGAAGAGGAGAACTCACCTCAAAATAATTTGATGAATTCTGTAAATAACATGGAATCGAAAGATAACTCTCTATTTGTAGGAATCCCAAGCAAAATGGAGTAGTTGAAAGAAGAAACTGAACCATTCGACAAATGGCAAGGACAATGCTACTAGCAACTGATTTGCAACCAAAGTTTTGGAGGGAAGCAATTTGGATGGAAGTTTATACCTTAAATCGAACCCAACTAAGACCAAATAATGAAAATAATCCTTATGAATTATGGAAAGGAAGACCTGCTACAGTAAATTATTTTAGGATTTTTGGAAGAAAATGCTTCATAAAAATCAATGATGATTCACTAGGAAAATTTGGTTCTCGGGTTGACGAAGGAATATTCCTTGGATATTCCAGAAGGAGCAACACTTACAAATGTTACAACAATCGTCTACAAAAAATAGTGGAAAGCATTGATGTGAAGATTGAGGATCATGAAGTTGAGGCCTTCCTTGAAGAAAGTGAAGAAGAACCTGAAAAAAATGAAGAGCCACAAAGTGAACCTTCACAAACTCCTTCTAAGATAAAATTCCTTCAAAAAAATCATTTGGAAGAATAGATTATTGGGAATATATATGAAGGAATAAAAACTCGAAGGAGGATTACAAACACTCCAAGAAAATATGATGTTGCTCTCTTATCATTAATAGAACCAAAAAAAATTCTCAAGAAAGTATAAATCCTCATTGGATAAAGGACATGGAAGAAGAAACGTTTCAAATTGAAAAAATCAAACTTGGGAGCTGGTACCTCGCCCACAATATAAAAATATAATTGGAACAAAATGGGTATTCAAAAACAAGAGGAATGAGGATGGAAACATTATTATCAATAAATCTAGACTTGTTTGCAAAGGATATTCACAAATTGAAGGAATTGACTTCGAAGAAACCTTTGCACAAGTAGCTCGATTGGAAGCCATAAGAATGTTTTTGGCATTTGCTTGCTCGAAAGGATTCAAGGTTTATCAAATGGATGTGAAATCAAAATTTCTGAATGGAGATATCAAGGAAGAAGTTTACATGGAGCAACTAGAAGGATTTGATCTTGCCGAAGGGAAAGACTTTGTTTGCAAGCTGAAAAAGGCCTTGTATGGATTAAAGCAAGCCCTTAGAGCATGGTATGCAAAGTTGGATCACTATCTCCAACAAGAAGGCTTCAAAAAGGGAGTAGCAGGTAGCAATCTCTACATGAAGATGGACAAGGAAAAACTTATGATCACTCTTGTATACGTTGATGAACTAATCTTTGCTAGCAATGATGATGAGATGAGCCATGAATTTTCTCTAAATATGTCCAATAGATTCGAAATGTCAATGATTGGTGAGCTGTCTTACTTTCTTGGGCTACAAATATCTCAAAATTTTGCAGGCACGTTTATATCTCAAGGAAAATATCTTAAAGACATTCTCAAAAGATATGGGATGGAAGATTGTGCACCTATGAGCACATGGATGACCACATATTGTAAATTAAGTAAATATGGTGATACCCCTCTCATAGATGTGACTCTTTACAGGTAAATAATCAGAGCTCTACTATACTTAACCGCTACAAGACTAGATATTATGCAAGCAGTGGGAATAGTAGCGATATTTCAGTCAAGTCCTAAACAATCCCATCTAGCAGCGGTGAAGAGAATTCTAAGATATTTGAAAGGAACACTTGATTTAGGTCTTTGGTATCCTAAGAGTTCAACTCTTATTGTGACAACTTAATCTGATGCTGAGTGGGCCGGAATAGTAGATGATCGAAAAGTACCAGTGGAAATGCATTCTTTATGGGATATTGTCTCGTATCTTGGCTCAACAAAAAGGAATAATCTATATCCTTTCTACAGTTGAAGCTAAATATATATCTATTGCTGATTGTTGTACACAAATTCTATGGATGAAGGAAGCCTTGAAGGATGTCAACATAGAAACTAAGCAACCAATTACTATATTTTGTGACAACATTAGCGCCATCAGTCTTTCAAAGAATCCGGTGATGCACTCAAAGACCAGACATATTCCAATCAAATACCACTTTCTCTATGAACAAGTTGTTGAAAAAAATATCAAGTTGGAATACGTCAATACAAAACAACCAATTGCATATATATTTACAAAACCCCTTCTACGAGAAGCATTTGAGTATCTTCGACAAAATATGGGGGTCATTCTCTTGCATCACATTAAATCAAGTAGCATCTTAAGAGGAACAACATGATACGGGGAGAAGCATGACAGGGGGAGCACATTGGCACCCCATTGCCATTGATGTCAAAGGGGGAGAGAAGAAAAATATTTCCATCCAATGACAAAGGGGGAGATTGTTAATCTAAGTTGTCATTGATGGCAATAAGATGATTGATGATGATGGATGATGATGAATGAAAATACTTGTTGAAGGACTAGATGATGGATGATGGAAGACTATATTAAAACATATATCACTATGGCATGCTAACCTTATGATTCTTCATCATAAATGACCAGTCACACTAAGAATTATTTTTCTCTATCTTGGAGGCAGAATTTCTCTATGAAACATTCACCATCATATAAAGCAAAACTTTTCCTTTTTTAATGAGCTATTACTTGGCCCAAAACTCCAAATAGTCTAGGAGAAATTGATTTTGAAGATTATTCATCCTATTTTTGATATATAGCCAAACTGTGCCCTACCCCTAATGTCGGCCTCCCTCGTAAGGTCATGTCTCACATCCTATGTGTATTAATAAGATATTAAACCTCAATTTCTCTCAAGAAGTTCGGTGATCATCCACAGAGAAGAAGTTTTACAGTTCACAACTCGTGAACTTAAAAGAGAGGGATCATTAAATAAAGGAGGAAGAGACTACGGGAAATTATAGAATGTCTTTGGGCTATAAATCGGATGATTGACTGAGACTGTGCTACAAAACATACACCTACATGCAGATAGAACAGACCCTCAGACTTGGGTAAAGAGGCTACATAAATAATCACAGAACCTCGGTCTATGCACAGATTTAAGAAGGTGACATTTTGAAGGACTCAAATTCTGTTACAGAACTCATGAAGTTTGGACCTGTCACGCTGTAATACAATTTGGATTCATTGAAGTTTGGCACAGACATGACTCCATGTAATACAACTCGGATCTTCTGAATTTTGGTTTGGATCAGTAAACAACTACAGTGGTCATATATCTTGACTTAGAATTACAATGACACAGTTTTGCATACTGAAGCTCAAATCTAATTTTAATTTGAAGTGGTTGGGACCTCTTAAATTATATTAAACTGCAGAGATTTGGACTATTTTTCATAGCTCATAACCGTGCTATCTTGCTCACCTTTGGACCTGTTCAAGCTCAAAATTGATCTTTGGACTGTGGAGCATTGTGATTTAGTTGTATTGAAATAGTATGGTATTGAAATCTTGGTGCAGTGTAGACCTTGGCACATAATTGATAAAGTAGTGTGATACAGAACAACTGGTGCAATTTAGTGCATATTGGTGCAACAGAGCATCTTTGAATCAATCATTTGATAACGAAGAAAAGAAGGATTGGTGTCCTTGGAGTAGGAGCTCCTAAACACAATTTTGGTGCCTTGAGAATATATTGTCGAAGCCCTAGAGGTTGGAGCCTCATCAAAGTCCGAGTTGGTGTTTGGAAACAGGTTGGTGCCTAAAGCATAAAGGGTTGGTGCCCTCACATAATTATTGTACTCAATTATTTGAAAAAGGATTGAAGGTCTACTTGATCCTTAATAATATTTTAATTATACACTTCTTTGTTTAAATTGTGAAGAATCTAACTGGTGAAAAATAAAAGTTGAAAAGAAATATTGATTCACCCCCCTCTCAGTATTTCCAACAATATAAACATTCATCTAGTCATGGGTCCACTGTTTTCCATCAGTGGACATGTATTTTGATATTGTACATGTAATGTTAGCTTATGTGTTGAGTATGGGTATGGCTCCCTCAACAAATATATCATGATGTAAATGTATTGTAACAAAAGATGATCTCCTCGGTTGTTCTTGATCCTGACTTGTCACAAGCTAAATCAATTCAATCATAAGTCACCATTCCCGAATTTTCGCTTTTAGGGGGAAATGTGTTATAGGCTATTTTTTCACATATGTTCAGTTGAACTACAAACTAGATCAATCAACATCCTTTTACCCCTTGACACTATCATAACACAAATCCCTATGCATTACACTCTCATATACCAAAGTTTCTGCCTGAAAACACCTTGTTTCAGTCATTTTAAGGACCAATGCTCCCTATCCTTCTACTGGACAACATTCACTTATAGGTTGTTCCACTGTGGTTTGCGTTGATCACCTACCAGTTTCTCCACTATGCACTTGTGTTGGTTCTATAAATTTGGGAAAAAAAGAGAAATTCTATAATCCTCTTTTTTCAGAAGCTTCCAGAATTTGTTACAACCATTTACCTTAGATAAAACATTCAGATCCTATCCTAACCTTCCTTGGATTTTCCATCCCTTATCCTTCGATCCCATCCTCCCATCAAGGTTGGATCTCAAGCCCTATATTGGTAAATGGATAATAACTCCCAACTTACTCCCCTTTCCTATATATTTGTGACCATCCACAAGCTAGGGGTTGGATTTTGGAGATATAATTATACCCTCATGATGCCTCTATAAAGAGTTAACATTACATGCATTAGGGTCATTAGGGGCGCACTTTGTGGCAAATAAGGAACAAGTCAACTTGGAGGATCTCTTCTACAAGATCAACTCCTATTTTTGGTTGTAACTCCCATTTATATTAAAGCAAAGAGTTCTTTGTTTTCCTATGATGCTTTTATTTCATATATTTAAATTCCATGTTTATCCATTGAATGCAATATTTATATGATGCTACATAGATTCTGTAGATTTTTGGCTTGTGTTTTCTGATTGTGCAGGTTCTAATTTTGGCGACGAGAGCTAGGATTGGAGAATTCAAGCCAAGAAATGAGTGAAGAATATGATGGATCACATGTAGGATTCATCCCATTATCTATTTAATTTAAGGAAAACAATAGCTACTTTTTATTTCTATTGTTCTAGACTAAGATAACCAATCTAGGGAAGACACTTCTATCTGTAGTTGTAGATTCCGTATAACATTGGGGGTGCGCTGATTCTAGAAATTTAGTAAAATAAAAATAATATTGAAATTTCCTCTCCCATAATATTTCAGGAGTTGTTACAAGCACTTACCTTAGATAAGAACTTCGAATCCTATCTCATCCTACCTTGGATATTTCACTTCTTATCCCTTGAGCTCATCCTCCCATTAAGAGTGGATCTTAAGCCTATATTGGTAAATGGATAATAATTCCTAAATTGTAATCCTCTCATATTTATTTAATACCATTCACAAGCTAGGGGTGGGATTTTGAAGACTAATCACACCCTTATGTTGCTTCTTTGATCATAAGAGAGTTATCATTCCCATGCATTAGAGTGACTTTGAGGTGTACATTGTGGTAAGGAAGGACAAGTCAACTTGGTGAGATATCTACAAGATCAACTTTCAATTTTGGTTGTAAAATATTTTCTTTCATATTAATACAAAGAGGTGTTATGTTATGTTTACATTCATATATTTCAATGTTATGTTGATCCATTGAATAGAGTGATTAGATAATGTTACATAGATGTCATAGATATTTGGATTGTGTTTTTTATTTTTGAAGGTTCTAATTATAGAGATCAGAGCTATGGTTGGAGCTTACAAGCCAAGAGGAGATAAGAGCTTGCAACAAATCACAAGTAAGCATCTTTCCATTCTCCAATTTCTATAAGGATAACTTTATAGTATTTTCTTTATATTGTTCTAGACCAGGCCACTAGTTCTAGAGAAGATACTTATGTCCATAGTTGTAGATTCCGTATAACAAATTGGTGAATCCAATGGGGAATTATTATTTCACTTAGTGGTTTCCTTGTCCTTAGTACTTGTTTCAACTCTTCAAAATACCTTCATTGCCTCACTCAGTCTGAATTGACCTTAGGAAGGCCTTTCATTGAGCTTTCCTTGTTTTTTGTGTTGAAACTTGACCTTTACCCTGATTAGTGCTCCCCCTGGTCTGGAGATAGATAATTGCAGTGCTCTCTAGCCTTCTATGCAACTACATTGCAGATCATTGGTATCTTATCTACACCTACACTAACCCCTATTTCATGCAAACAATTTCCTTTTTATGATTTTCTCTCTGATTAAGTTTGTTCCAGTTGGTCCTCTTTGTGTCCCTGAGTATGTCTTGGTCTCTTAGAAGTATTCAAATTGTTTTCTTTTGGTTTTGAGTGCCTTTGACAAGAATTTATTTAGTTTTTCATTTGTTCTTTTCAGTTAGGTCATTAGCAAATTGATTGTTTGATCGTTGGATTGCTTGAATGAATTGGTGTTTCAGTCATCGTTCTGAATAGTTTATTTTATCAGTGACTAGGCAAATATCTTAGTTTTCATCTGAGAATTAAGTGGAATTGAAAAGAAAAATATTATGCATCATGCACTAGATCTATGGTTTTATGTGTGAAATTGGAATTACCTAGTGTGAAATTGTGTGTTTTTTCTTTATTTTTTGCAAAAATTCCCCCCCTCAATCTTTGGGGGTGGGGGGGGGCTAAATTGTGTATGAGTGTTAATCACCTTTGGGTGTCATCACCTTTTTTAGAATATTCTATTTTTTTCTTTCTTTCTTCTTATCAATTCGTTTGTATGCATAGATTGATTGTTGAATTTGAAAATTAACTTTTACATTACAATTAAAGTACGTGTGGTTTATTTTTGTCAGCGATCAAATTGCATTCATATGTTTCTTTGTATTTGAAACATTAAAAAAAGGAAAAGAAAAAAATTATTTTCTTTGCATATAGGGATTTTCTTTTGATTGGAACAATGAAGTTGAGGAGATCGTTTGTTGCATTGTTGATTGATTTCTTCTCCCCCTACTTAGTTAGGCCTTTGTTTTTTAAAAGGAAAATGAAAAGGTTATTTTTGTCATATTAGTTTCTCATACGAGAGTTCAGGTGGAAATAAGTTTTGATCCATGAAATCAAAACATAATTCAAGATCATCTCTAAAATTCACCTCAATTAATCTAAGGATAATTTGAAACAATAACGCAAAAAGTTTAGAGGTCTAGGCTAGAGACGTGTTCTGATGTCTTTAACCATAGGAGATGTCATTTTTTTCCAGCGTTGAATTCTGGGGGTGATATCCCATTCCACATAAGGAATTGTATTAGACTATTCTCCATGTACCTCTAAGTATATTCGATGGTGCTCCATGCATGAAAAGTACATGGGAATGCTCTCATTGTATGATTACACATTAGAAAACACTACCATGGACTGCACTTCCACGTACTGTCGAGTATATTTTGGAAGTTCACCCTAGGTTTCTATCCTCACCATAAGTAATTAAGTGAGCTGCCTTGTATATTGTGATACACCCAAAACAAAATTTAGGGAGATTTCCTAAATATGTAAATCCTTGGTTCTCCAAGGTTGTATATTGCAGTACACAATCACTTCATAAACCCTTTTTCCTAATTACCCCTGTTTTGTTTTTTGTTGTTGTTGTTAATTTCTAAAATCAATTAATTGACCATTGAACAACATCCTTACCGCGAGAAAACTTCTTAGTAGATATTAGGTTGAGACTAATGGCAACTGTTCCCAAGTCAACCAATCAAAGAAACCCCTCTGATGGGAATCCTGATCATTTTCCTTCTTTTGGAAATATTGGTGCTCCTTATATGGAAAAATTGTCCCTTCCTGGATTTACCATTGGTTTTCAAGTTTGGATGTTTTCAACCCCCATGGTTCCAAATGTTCAAACTACTCCTCAACCAAGTTCTCCTCCACCTGAACAACATCAACCTCATGATGATCCTCAAGTTTACCCTTTACCTTCTTCGCTTGTCTGGTATTCTTCCTCTTCTTCCTCTTCATTTGGTGAAAGCCTCAAATTTAGTAACTAGATGGATAAGAAGAAGAAGAAAAGGAAGATTATGAAGAAACAAAATAAGCACGGGGGAAAGCAAGTAACAATTTCTACCAATGGAACTAGTGTTGAGAAAAATTTCAATCAGCCCCAAAAAGTTAAATTCCCTTGCAAGTTATGTAAGGGTGACCACCTTATCATATATTACCCTGGTATTCCACGGGTGTTAGAAGTGTGGTGCACATGATCACATCAGCCTTTGTCATAAGCTTCTAGAGATCATGTTGGTGACAAACCATCGATTAGTGATCATAAGGTTCATAGAAAGAAGGGAAAAGTTAAGTTTCTTTGTATGTTACCTGAAGAGAATCACCATATTCACCTTTTTCCTTATATGGATGAAGCTTCAAAAGTGTTGGAAAAACTTACATTTTCTTAGCCACAACTTCCAAATTTTTATGGAAAGTTTTCTCCCAATCCTCCACTAGTTGATGAAGTGATTGATCAAAATCCGAATCCAGTCAATCTCGCTCTCTTTGAATATGAATCCCATGATTCCATTCCCAACCAACCATTGGTTGATAAAATGGTTGACTCGATCCCAGCTTCAGTCGATTGTACCCTTCCCATAGAGAGTGAGGATCATACCACTCAGGCTCTTCTTGTTTCTTTTGATTCTACTAAATGGGGGGAAATCCTCCCATTATAACGATATAGAGGGACGATCCTACTATTCCCACGAAACAGGGGGAAAATCCTCCTATTTCCACAACAAAGGGGATTATTTCTCCCATTCCCATTGCACAAAGGGGTAGTTATCCCATTCATACGACACCCCATCCAATTAGTATGGTCACTTCCTTTGATTGGAGTCTACTGGAATGATATCATCTTCCTCCCTACGTGCCTTTCTAGATCATAGTACAAGATTATAATATAGTTGTACTCGACACAGTCATAGCCGAAGGCACATTTGTTTGTATTTTTTCCTCAACTACTTGGCAAGCTTTGGGTTCTCCGAAACTTGTGCCCATTACCCAGAATTTTTTTCCTTTTAACAGAGGAACTGATCAACCATTAAGGATCCTTCCTCAGTTGCCTATTAATTTGGCAGGAAAAACTATCTATATCAATGTGATGGTAGTTTGAGGCCCTTTGGATTTTAATTTAATCCTTGGGCATGGCTATGTTGATGTCATGGGAGCTCTTGTCTCTTCACTCTTTTGTGTGATGTGCTTTCCACATCAAGGAAGAATCATGACCATTGACCAGATTTCGTTCATTGGTCCTAATTTTACTCCCAATAAACCAACTTCCCTAAATTTTCCTTATATGTAAGTGGTATCTCCCCTATCACTGATTAATTATGTAGCAACCTATTCCATGTTCGCGTCTACTAATGATCTAGTAGGTGATGTAGTGAATCATGTACTAGGAGAATTTGTGCCTGATATTTCCAATATTGGATCCCTTAATATGTATCCTTTCCAGAGTGTTATTCTCCCATATGAAGAGAAACTCTTGGAAGCCATGGCCTTCTGTAGGTCATGATCGAGGCATCAAAGTAGAGTTCCTTGTCTTATGTCAAGCTCATTAAAAAATGAAACAAGGTTCTTGGAGAAAAGCTCCTTAAAAAATGAAACAAGGTTTTTGGAGCAAAGTTCCTTCTCTTGTGTCAAGCTCTTTAAAAAATGAAACAAGGTTTTTGGAGCAAAGTTCCTTTTCTTGTGTCAAGATTCTTAAAAAATGAAACAAGGTTTTCGTAGGAGAGTTCATTTTCTTGTGTCAAGCTCATTAAAAAATAAAACAAGGTGTCATGATCATAGTTCTTTAACTATGTCAAGCTCGTTAAAAAATGAATATATATCCCCTTCAATTTGAGTCTTTGATTAGATCTCATAAATTCCCAGTCGAGTATTTCAGTTGATCTCTAAAATGAATCTTCATTCCATCCACCTGTTAGTAACCAGTAGTCTACTTAGGTGAATTAAATGAAGCTTGCGGGGCATGTACCTCGAATTGAGTCATTATGCTAGGGGCATACAAACTTATTTCAAGCACAATTTTCCTCTGTTTCAAGCTTGTGTGAAAATGAAACCAATTTCAAGAATAGTTTCCCATGTTTCAAGCTTGTGTAAGAATAAATCCATTCTCATCCTATCCCTCGTGGTTACCATTTTTATCAGCTCGTTTATGCCAGATGAGCCTTGTTTTTCTCATTCCATCTTCACATCTTCTTGGATGATCATACACTTTGACTTTTATTTTTACCCTTTCCTAGGGAACTACTAGGAAGAGTGGTCTTATTAGCTAACTTCTTGACCTTTATGTGTTTTGAGAAGTTCCATCACGATTGGAACCAATTTCTTCCATTTATACCACTCGTTCCTCTAGGTGGAGTTCTCTTTTAGCTCTTTTCAAACTCCCAAAATATGAAAATATTGTTGAGCACTTGTATTTTTGAACTCATTAAAGTAAATGACAATACCTTTACTTAGTATAAGTTTAACCATTTTCCAGACTAAGTTATATTTTTTATGAAAAAGGAATACCTTAGTCAAACATGGCTAAGAGGTTATCCCGTGTATTGTTTTCTACATTTTTCAACTCAAGATACTATTTACGAAAAGGAACCTTTGGAGTTTTTTTTTTCTCCTTTTTTTCAAACACTCTAAACATGAAAAAAGAGTCGAGTTAGACTTTCGTTGGACACGTTAAAACATCAAACACTGATCGAATTATTGAACATGATGGGACTGAACCAATCCTTGTGAGGGTTCATTAAAGATACTCAGAGTGTTTCATCCAAAGGATGAACTTACAAATCAAGAATATGTTATCCTCCTGAAGCTTGTTAAAAAATAAAGAGGTACTAACTAGAAATGGTTGGGGAAATTGGGAAAATGGGGTAATCTACCTATTAATGGAAGCAAGTCACTCTTGAACATGACACTCTTGCACTTCATCTCCGTGATCATTGGGTTGGGAAATATTCTTATATTTGGTTCATCACACCTTTTCAAAGCCTCCAAATTCAGTTTTTGGACAGTGATTCCAAATCCACTTAGTTTCACTGATATTTTCAAGAGAAGTCCTTTAGTTGATCTTTGATATGATACTCTTAATCCTACATTCATGTATATCGTTCCCGATAAAAATCATTCTATCTCAAATATTGATACCCGTTTTGCACCGTTGACAGGGGATACATCAAGGCCCTCCTACGATAGGTCGCTTCCTATCGACATCAGCTCATTACCCAAGAAGTTGACTAAGAAACTCTTCCTTTAGCACCTTTGAAATTGTATATATCAATGAAGATTTTCCTCGCTCTCAGCAACAAGTCTATATCATTGGCCTTTGACCGATGGATTCTTTATGGTGTTCCACTTCAACTCATTCATTCACACCATACGGATTGTACTATTGTACCTTGAGAGCCATTGAAATCATTGATGGTTTCTCTCACATCCGTTAACACCTTACTTAATTGGCCAATAATCAAATGGTGTCTCCCATGTTCGACTTTAACTCATTAATTCACATTGTTAGACTCGTACATTGGATGATCAAGTGAATGAGATAGAATACCCTAGATCTAGTTCCATCCATCCAGGCTGCGATTTCAGGATTAATGCAATATTAAAAATCATGATGACTATGACCATACAATCATCCAATCACAGATACACATTTTTCCATCACTGGACACAACTTATCGATAATTGTACATGTAATGTTAGCTCATCTTTTCAGCATGTGTATGCCTCCCTCAACAAATATATCATGATAAAAATTTATTGTAACAAATGATGATCTGACCAATTTTTCTTGATACGATCTTACCACAAGGTAAAAACTTCAATCACAAGTTGTCATTTCTAACTTTATGCTTTAGGGGGGAATCTATTATAGGCCATTTTGCTGCATCTAGTCAATAGGCCTACAAACTGGATCAATCAACATCCATGAACACATTTTCTACATAAATCCCTAAGCACACCTCTCCAAAATCCTTGAATTTATGACCTTGATTACTTCATTATAGTACTTTTAAGGCCCAACATACCCTGACCCTTTAGGGACCTATGTTAAACAAAATTTTTCTCAATTTTTAACCTGCTATGATCAGAGCAGGTTGTCCCTTTTCGAGGGTGCACTGACTCGGGAAAAATAAAAATAATTTTGAAGATTCCTCTTCCAGAAGCTTCTAGGAGTTGTTACAACCATTTACCTTGGATAAGAACTTTGAATCCTATCTCATCCTACCTTGTAGATTTCACATCTTATCCCTTGAGCTCATCCTCCCATCAAGAGTGGATCTCAAGCCTATATTGGTAAATGGATAAGAATTCCTAAACTACTATCCTCTCCTATATATTTGTTGCCATCCAAAATCTAGGGGTGGGATTTTGGAGGCTAATCATACCTTTATGATTTTGATTTGATCATAATAGAGTTATCATTCCCATGCGTTAGGGTGACTTTGAGATGTACATTGTGGCAATGAAGGACAAGAAAACTCGGGGATATCTAAACAAGATCAACTTCCACTTTTGGTTGTTAACTCTCTCCTTCATATTAATACAAAGAGTATACCATTTTCTTATATTTGTTATGTTATGTTTACATTCATAAATTTCAATGTATGTTGATCTATTTAATAGAGTGATTGGATAATGCTACATAGATATCATATATATTTGGCTTGTGTTTATTGTTCGTGTAGGTTCTAATTATAGTGATCAGAGATAAGATTGGAGATTACAATCCAAGAGGAGAGAATAGATTGTGATGGATCACAAGTAATAATATTTCCATTCTCCAATTTCTCTAATTACAACTTTATATTCTCTTCTTTCTGTTGTTATATGTGAAGCAACTAGTTCTAGGGAAGATACTTATGTCAGAAGTTGTAGATTCTGTATAACACTATAAATGAAGGGGCGAAGTCGTTTCAAAAAAATCTAATGAAATTTCATTTGATGCTTGAACCCATGATTCAAAAGGAGTTAATAAATTTGTTGAATGCTTAGATCATATTCAAATTTTGTCATTCTACATGGGTTTCCAATGTGGTTCCTGTCAGGAAAATTTTCGGTGAGGTATGTTGTGTGTTAATTTTCAAAACCTCAACCAGGCTTCAGATAAAGATAATTACCTCGTGCCATCTATGGACCAGATAATCTAGAGGGTATATGGGTTAAAAATTTTCTCACTATTGGATGGATTCTCTGGATACAATCAAGTGCTGGTAGCAGAACTGGATAGAATGAAGACCACCTTCAGGACGAAGTGGGGAACTTTTTCTTTCAAGAACATGCCATTTGGACTCATTAACGTTGGTGCTACATTTCAATGGGCCATGGACATTGAATTTAGTGGAATTATCATACAGAGTGTGGTCATATACTTGGATGACGTCACAATATTTTCCAAGAAAATGTCTGATCACATTTTTCATCGAAATCAAATCTTTGAGCGATTTCGTAAGGATGGAATCTGACTAAATCTAAAGAAGATAATATTTTGTGTGTCTAAAATTAACATTTTAGGACACATTATCGTTAATATTGGAAGCAAGGTTGACCAGGAGAGGGTCAATAATATTGCTCAAATCCATTTTCCTGAGAATAAGAAGGTGATGCAATCCTTCTTGGGAAAGATCAAGTTCTATGGAAATTCATCTCTGATTATGGAAATATTGTTAAATTTACACGATATGATAAATAAGGATTCCATATATAAATGAGAAAAGAGGGAGAACGATGCCTTTGCCCAAATCAAGCAAGCCATTGTTGATGCCTCAGGCATGCAAAACCCAAATTTTGGCAAATATTTCTTGTTGTATACTTTTTATTTTTACATCATGTCCATCAGAACCGTGTTAACACATAAATATGACCAAGGAAATGAGCGGACTATATCTTTCATGAGTGCTAGTTTATAAGGATAAAAAATGAATTATCTTTCCACTGGTAAGAGAGAATACACATTATATAGGGCAGTCAATCATATCACACCTTAACTCTTGAAAGCCCACACTATTATCTATGTACCTCACCTAACAGTTAGATCATTATTTGTGTTGAGGTCTTGAATTGTCTTCTTTTTGAAATTCTTTTATCATCACCTCCATCTTTTTCATACACAATTTTTCTACATTTCCAAACAAAAAGGTAATCCCGGTAATTTTTAGAAATAATAAAAGGTATCATTCATTCATAGCTTGTAATTTATACTTTCTTTGTGAAAATTGACTGGAACATTACTATGGATACTGAAAAGCACATATTTTGTAGTTAATCAGTGTTTCTGTAGCTAAGTCCATGGTTAAGTAGGTTCCAGGAATCTTGAAGGTGAACAAGATACATGGATGGATGCCAAATGTTAAGTACATGGATATCCACTTATTGCGCCTATTTGGAAGATCATTGAGTTTGAGAACATAGATGGTAAAATAGAAAGTCAACTCTGGTCTATTATGGTGCAGGGTTTCAAGGGAAGAAATTTCATCACAAAGCGAGCGTGGAATCAAGCAGGCAATAATTTGATTCAAATGGTTGATGTGTTGATAAATATAATTCTCATGATTTTCTCTTCTTATATAAAATCATGGGAAGTTGATTTCCTAAACCAGTTTAAATACTTTGTTGTCAATCAACGAACTTGTCATTTAACATTTATCTCTTTAGTTGTTAAATATTAGAAACATTATAAATATTTCCTAGATATGTAAGATGAGGATTATTGAGAGATTTAAGTTTGTAATTATGGAAATCCAAGACCCTGTTTTAGAAAATACAGTCATTCTATTCTAGAATTTAGTTACAATTGTGTTGGTGATTGGTTTGATTTGAGTTTATACTCCCTTGTGATCAACATGATCCCCCCCTGAAGAACCGTAAGATAGAATAGTTGTTTAATTTCATTTATTTTTTATAAGTTGTTTCAATTTGGTTTGCAATTAGCTAGATATTTCATGATGCATAAATGATTTGTTTCTACAATGAATATTACTCATTATTTCCTTGATTGTCACAGGTTGAGTGCTCAAATAAAATTTAAAAAATAAACAAAAATTCCTTCAATAGATGCTTGTTTGAATCCTTCTATAGCTTAGTCTCATATTTATATTTCATGATTGAAATAACTCCCATTAATATTGTCCACATCAATAATTTGTTATGATTGTCCATCCACTACTTTTTGTGTTGAATTTTTTCTTATATACTGGTAAAATAGTGATTGTTTGAATTTCATTAGAAAAAAGATAGATTAGATATGCTTCCTTCCAATATCATTAAAATAGAGTTACTTTACCTGTTCAATAGCATAGACTTTTAATTTTGCAAAGTAGCATAGATTTTCAATTCTGCAAAATAATATAGAACCTTGATTCTGATCATTAGAATAAAATTTCAATTCTGCTCAATTAGAATAGAATTTTTGTTTCAATTTGGTAAAACAATCATGTCAATTCCTAGATCAATATGCTTTAATTTCTTGCAATTTAGCTTAATTGGTTGATCTTACAAAAAGAACATGTGTGTAACTTGATAAAGGCTATTCTTGAATAGTTGAACATTACACTTTTCCTTTGAATTTGAAATATTTAATAAAAAATAAACCTCCTAGCATATATAGTGCACATACACTTCATAAGGATATGAACCCCGAGTTTAAAAGCTCAGCGAAGTAATTTAACTGACAATTAAGTTACCCAACATTTTCGACGTCGTTGCTGGGGAAGTGTATATAGAAATTTATTTTTTATTTCAACTAGCATATCATACTAGATGCATTCATTTTCTATATTCATAGTTAAAATCATATTAAAATAATTTAGAATTCATGTATAGAGAATGATATTCTAGAGGTAGATTTGTAAGTAGAGGTAGAGGATGCAGTTCAATACAAACATCACCAACTACCCCTACTAGAACACGTAGTGCCAAACCATACACCACCACTTTCATTCCATTCTTAGAAGATAGGCATAGACTCCCTAAATTACATAGATCTGAAATTTATTTTAGGGATTCACCAATCTCATCCACAGAAGTTGTAGTTGAAGAACCCACATCCCCTACCGAACGAAGGAGTCATATTTCTTTCTTCAACAGGTGAAAAACTCTTAGGAAAATAGTTATAAGTACCTAGTGAAGAGGAATAGTAATTTTTTTTTTTTTTTAGACATACCATTAGTAGAAGAACTAGAGGGAGAAGAAGTAGACAACCCTATTGTTGAACTTTATATTAACTCTGAGGAATCTACAATGGTAGGAGAGGGAAAAGGAGAAGTACACAATGGAGAGGAAAGAACAAGGATTGGTGGTGGAAGAGGCAAAGGAGGTAATAAAGGAGGTAGAGGTGGTAGAGGTGGAAGGGGAGATGAGAGATATTTTCATGAAGAGGACCTTTTGGATTCCCCATCCTAGTCTCTAGATAAAGACACCACTTCTACCATGAAAAATATCTCACCATCCATTCTTCCTAACTTTCATGGGTTAAGAAATGAAGATCCAAAGAAATTTATTTTTGAGTTTGAAGTTTTATGCAGATCATATGATTATCTACTTGATACTAAAAAATTGGAATTATTTCTAGTTACTCTAAAAGATGGAGCTCTTAAATGGTACATGGGTCTAGGAACACATTCTATAAAAAAATGGGATGATATGAAAATAATATTCCTATAAAAATATAAAGATTATTGTATGAACCATGACCTTAAGGATTGTCTTTAAGAGGTTGAAAACCTTGAATATTTGGTGGAAAGATTTTCCTACAATATCAAAAGGGTTAAATTTCATAATTTAGATGAAGATACATTAACAACTCTTTTGATAAAGACCATAAGGGATGAGTGGATTGATATTCTCAATTTAATGGGAAAATAAGATGTCTCTTAGTTTTCATTCAAAAAAATCTGTGAATTTTGCAAACATATTGCAACAGGAAAGAAAAAATATGGTAAAAACCCAAGAGATCTAGTCATGTCAAGAGTAAGAAAATCTCCATCTGGAATAGTAAGTAGAGAAGAATTAGGAAATTTTCTTGAAAAATTTAAAACATATATCCTTGGAAATCTTAGTGAACAATTGGATACTTTAAGAATACAAAACAAGCGAAATTCCGAGAATGCTACGTTATCCATTTTCTTCCCTAGATGTAGGAAAAATCACACTTTATGAGAATTTACTCTTCATAGTGTTGAATATGTGTTATATGTGTATAAAATCATGATACTAAGGAATGCCCTTCAGTACCCGGACTTCAGGTTGTTTTCCAAGAATAAGTTTGAACAATTCAAGATGAATATAATTTATATGTTGCCCCCAAGAGACCTTGGAAGCATCAACAAATAGATATGGTACAAGGTCCCAATGCATAATATCGGTCATATGCACAACCATGAAGCAATTGGAATGCACCTATGTTTTGGAAAACTTGGTCACCTTAACCCCAAAACCCATATTAGTCACAGGGTTGACAAACTTATTATGGAAGGAATCCTTAGTATCCTCAATTTCAATCGCCATAACCTAAATACCAACCTCAATACTATCCTCCTCAATATTCACAACCCACTCATCCACAATTACAACCCTAATAGACTTTAAGTCAACCACTTCCCTTACCATCCACTCAATTTCCTCAAAAATATAATCAACTACCTGCTCAACCACTCCCAAATCCCAATAAGAGAAACCCTTAACAACCCATATAATGTTGAGGGTAAAAATTTCCAAGCTTGTGTGATAGCTCCTCTAGGTATAAATGGTGTCCAACTTATATTTGGTAGAGTCTTACAAAATAAATCTCACCCAATTATCATCCAAGAATATAAGGAGGATAAAGTTACTAAAAAATACACATCTCTTGATCAAGAAAATACTCCTCTAAAGGAATATGTTCCTACACAATTAGGTGACAAGAAAATAAAATCAACTCCTACAATTACTCTAGTAAAACAACCTTTTGTTTCCTCACAAAGTCCTTTTCCTGAAAGGCTTAAAATTGATAAGGGGATATAAAAACAAATCATTTTACCTTAATATAATATGCTATATGAATTGAAAAATATTTTCTTCATTTACTTCAAGTTATAAAGGAAATACCCATATTTCAAAAAACAATAAAGGAGTTGTGCATTAAAAAACCAGGAAGAAAAATATAAGGCATTAAAAAGATTCAATTGCTAGGAAAGATTGCAGATATTATGATGGGGAAACCAATAGTTCAAAAAACATTATATCTAGGTAGCCCTATTGTGAAAATTCACACCAATGGTTTTGAGATCCCAAACACTTTAATTGATTCGGGAGAAACCATTAATATTAGGAGTAAACAAACTATGGCTCAATTGAAGCTTCCTAATATTCAATATACCCCAAATTTATTGCAACTAGAAAATATATCTATTATTAAACTAGATGGTATATTAGATGTATCTGTATCTTTAGATTCATGGGAATATCCTATTGATTTTATGATTTTGACTCTCGAGAATAATTTAGGAGGGCATCCATTGATCCTTGGTAGACCATGTCTAGATACAACTGATGCATTTATAAGTTGTTGATATGGTGATATGTAAATTTCTGATGGTAGTTCCACTAAGAGATTCAAATTATACCCACCTACAAAAAAAATAATTTAAATAGAAAGTGAAGTTTGGATTGATGATGATTATAATGAAGACATTGAAAATATTCAACCTGTATTTACTCTTTCACAACTTGATGGGAGGATCAATTAATAAATTTGATGAATAATAATGGCTCTTCTTCATATTGTGAACAAGATCAAAGTTTTCAAGAGCAATGTAACATTGAATATTTATCATCTAGACAATATAAAGTAGCTTTAAATTCTATGTAAAATATTTGAAATTATTTAGTAGAAATTTTTGGAGTAAAAACATTAAACATTAATAATAACTTGGAAGAATTTCAAAAGAAACAACTAATAAAGATGCTACAAAAAATTATTCTTCATATGAATGGAATATACTGACATGAAGGGAATTGACCCTAATACATGTATGCATCACATATATATTCAAGAAAATTCCAAACTAGTAAGACAACCTTAGAGAAGGATGAATCCCAATCTGAAAGAAATTGTTAAGGAGGAATTACAAAAATTTCTTAATGTGAATTTCATTTACCCAATATCATATAGCCAATGGTATTCACCTTTAGTGATTGTTCCTATGAAGAATGGAAAGTGGATGGTGTGAATTTACTATAAAGAACTAAATAAGGCTACTTTAAAATATCATTTTCCACTACCTTTCATTGATAAAGTATGAGGTACTTTAGCGGGGAAGAAATATTTTTCATTTCTTGATGGTTTTAGTGGTTATAACCAAATTCAATTGGCACCATAACATCAAGAAAAAAAAAACTTTTACATGTCCATGGGGTACGTATGCATATATGGTACTTCATTTTTGTTTGTGTAATGCACTTGCTACATTTCAAAGAGCTGTCTTAGGTATATTTTGTGACTTGATTCATGATTGTGTATAATTTTACATTGATTATTTTACTATCTATGGAAAGAATTTTCAAGAAGTTATGGATAAACCAGAAAAAAGTTCTAATTAGATGAAAATAAGCAAATATTTCATTGAGTCATGAAAAATGTTTCATGATGTTTTTGATAGTGCTGGGCCAACCAACATTTAAGGGATCTCCTCGATATGAAGTCCCAACAAGACCTCACACCATTTTTTGTAGGAGCCATCCAATATATGACCCAGGTGTTGATGCATTGGGTTTTAATGATGTGCCTTGGCTTCAATAACACATAGTGTGGTGTATTCTAGATTTGGTGGAAACAAGTGTGTGAATCTACGGAAAGTCAAGTGTAATGCATGAAGGTTCTAACACACAAAGGGAAAGTGAGTGAGCCCCTTATAAGCCTGTAATAGTACACAACTTGAAAGGAACACATGAGCATAAAGACATCACAAGATAATCTGTGAAATAGTTCACAAGTTAACAATGATGGAAATATACAACAACACACATTCAACAAGATTCGTACCGATAAAAATGAAATAGTTCATAAGTGTAAGCGTAAGTGAAATAAAATACATTGAAAATACAACAAGAATAGTCCTACTATATTCATAAAATATGCATTAAAACATGTCAGATATGATCATTTATTAAATTGAAAGTTCCAATCATACATATAACATTGACGGACCACTAGCCCCAATAGTGGAACATGAAGTCAACACCTGCTCCTCTAAATAAAGATACTCCCTCTATGATACGGAGAAGCCAAGGATCTCAAAAAAATACCAAGATATTGATTCTAAGCCTAAGACTAGCCAAACACTTAGCTCCCAAAAGCCCTTTACATGAGTTATGAGGATGTATTTGTAACAAAAGGGGTGACTCTTCACCTTCTCTTTGTGACTCTTAGATTTCACTCATGAATCTTTAACTTTTTTCCATATGACTCCTCAACTCCATTACATCATGACTCTTATCATTACACAATTTACACTTGGAATTTCACTTACAAATTATTTGCAAAAGAATATTACAATATAATCGTACCCATATAGGACAAAATTCGGTAGAGCCAACTAGACAACCTAAGAGGACAAAAAATGTAATGCTTGAGTTTGGGGAAACTCTAGCTGATCAACCTCCAGTTTTTGTTTCTCAATCATGTAATAGTGCCAAGATCTATACTATGGAATGAGTCACTCAAATCGTGAAATGGTGTCAGGCTGGAAGCAGACTCTAGCCTCCATGGCATCCGGGTAAACTAAATTGGAACCGGTATGTACTTCCATCTTTAGCATGAGAAAAATCGTGTTGATTTGGATAAAGCCACCAATTTAATTTTGCATATTTTTCCTGTTCACTTCAAGATCTTTCATGCTGGAGATATGTTTGCACTGCTCCAATTATTCTTCTATCTCTTGCCTTCCCTGATTCCTACGTTTGGCCTCAGTGAGTGAGCCAATTGATGGGATCCTGTGCAATTTCAACAATACATCCACATCGTTATACAATCATGCATATGATTCCTGAATGATGGCAATGAATGAGGACATTTTTTTTCTATTCTGGATGAGCATCCGAACCTTTTATTTCTCCAACTCTGCCTCTTGATTTATTTTCTTTCCAAAATCAAGCAATGCCCCTTTGTATCACATTAACCAATCATGCACGACAATAATAGCTGCTTGTAAAAACTTGAGAGTTTTACCATGATATTTAAACTTCTACTACAATCCATGCAAGTGGATAATTTTCTTATGCATGATAACAATATCCTCATAAATATTCCACATAGTCTCTCCCAGTGTCGATACTTTGCAAAGTATCGATGCCTTCAGTTCTTCTAGATAGAATTGTGCGGGGGGATTTTTTTTAGCTTCTGATTGTAGCTATTCAACCTCTTTCCTAATAGCCTACAAGTTATTTCCATTTTTTTTCTCAGCCATTAGATACTCAGTGTTCGACTTTGATGCACCTACGAAGGCCAAGTTGGTTGTGACAATGGAATTGGGATTCCTCCTGCGTGTTTGCCATAATCACATTTTCTCTATTAAATACAGGAGATGTGAGGTCGTCCGGAAAATGTTCTTTTGTGCTTCTACAATATTTTACTAAATCTCTTCATGAGTCAGATTTTACATGTCCATAACCAGACTTTCATAGAGAGGAACACTTTCCTTTACCTCACTTGGAGCTTTCTTTGCTGGAGGAAGGGGAGACTGAATGGTGAACTGTTGTGTGCTTGAAATCATGTCAACATCTTGGTTTTGTGCCTCTGACTCTACCTACATGTCTTGAATCAAAATTAAAACCTCAATCTCTTGAGCGAGCTCCTTGTCCTACAACCGTTCTCTCTTCTCTTATAATTTTTGGTTCTTCTCTTGCTCATCTACTTGTTTCCGTGTGGCTTCTTCTTCTTCTACTCTTCACTTATCTTCTTCTTCTTGCTTCTTCTTTTCTTCCTCCAATCTCCTATGCTATTTTTCTTCCCTATTCCTTTTTTTTGTTTCCTGCATCCTTTGTTTCCTCCTCTTCTCTACTGCTAAGGCCACTTTCATAATGACTACATTCGCTTCCATATTTCGGCTTCACTCTCTCCCTGGGCTATATGAAAACTTCCTCTTACCTTTTCTAGGCACTAGGTTTCTCCCTTCCATTGGTACTGCTTTTGGAGTGACCTATTTATACGTAGTAACTTGTGAAGTTTCTGTAAAACTAACCATCTCGTGGGACTTGGAGGCGATATAAAAAATTTTCAATGGTTCCTCCTCTGTCCAATAGAATGTCCTGCTTAACTAGTGGAAATGAATTATCGCACAATTGTCTCTAAAAATATTCCTAGGATCATACGAATTGAAGTCCAAAGTACCGAATGAAAATTTTTCTATCACCTTTCCTTCAGTGTCCATGAATTTCAGGTTATTGATCTCGTACAATCTCATTTTCATAGGAAGAGTTGGCCAAGTTGCATTCTTCTTCGTGTGCAAAGTTAATGACAACCCTGTGGAGAGATGATACACAAATTATTGCATGAATAACTTATCGGTGGCACACCTCGACAAAATATGTGATGACTTCTTTCCACTGATCACTCTAAGGAAAGTGCCATCTGGTGAGGAAAACCAATCTGCTATCTCTGACACTGCTTCTATTTCCCCAGGTGACATGAAAGGTGTCTCTTCCTAAAAAATCAACCTATATAATAGAAAGAGTAAGTGGTCAGTTAGATTTTCCATTACTCCTTTGTGGCTACACTCCTAGAGAAGTATGCAGTAGATGTGCATGACATGGTCTTGTTGTTTCCAAGTTCAATTCATGTCGGGGAATGAATTGTGAGCACAAATCACATCAAGTAGATGTGTAGACATGTAAAATCTAGCTTTCCAACCCTTGGGAGGATTCATGGAATTGGATACATGGATACTCATTTATCGAGCCAATACTTCTCACTAGTTGAACGACTTCCATTCATTCACAACTAGGTTTAGTAATAATTCCCACCCTTAAGGGAAGGTCTCAGTGCTATGTTGTCTGTAGATTCTCCAACATAAAACTATCAAGAGTTGATTGGCCCTCCTGAGAGATTTTTCTTGTAGGTGTTGGTGGGTGCCTGAAGAGAATTTGATTTCTCTTTCACCCAACGTTTAACAATGTCCTTTGAACTCAAGTAACTGGTAGTAGCATAAAAGTAAGAATCCATGATAAATTCCATCACCAACAAATGATACTTGATATGGTAATATGCTGCCAGAAAATAAGAAAGACTTTTCCCGCTGGAATTGTTCAAATTCATAGTCTTGAGATTTAGATGTGAAATTATCTAGCTGAAAACGTTTCACATGTGAAAGCTGAATATATGCATGCAACCTTATGTAGTCCTCATTTTTGAACATTGATATACACCTACCAGTCTTCCAGATCTACTCTGAAGATTCTTGCTGAAAATGCTTCATTCACTTTCTGCCAATGTAATATCTAATTCATTTTCTACGAAAAGTTGAGTATCTGAATAAACTGGAAATTTTATTGGCATAATCTCAACTTCCTCCCTGGTACTTCTCTCTTTTGTATCCTTTAAAAAATCTCTCTTGGGTGCCATGATATCGGTGATTGATGAAGGGAAGTTCTCAAAAATATGATACATGTAGGAGGAAAAGGCACTCATGGAAATAATAAATTAGCTTCAAAAAATTAACTTACAAAGAAAGATCATAACAACAACTAGTGAACTGAAGGGGATATTTTCACAATTCCTGAGGTCAAGGGAGAGGGACTGGCTATAAGAACTACACATTTCATAGTCTCAGTGGCTATTGATGCAGCCTGAGGCTTGAGACTTCGCAATGCACAGTTAAACAAGGGTAGACTAAGGGAGAGACTGCGCATTATGAAATCTCAGTGGCCAAGGGATCAGGATTGAGCCATGGAACTACAAAATGGGCAGTTGGGTCAGCCTGTACTGCAAATTGCGCAGTCTCAGAGGCCAAGCTGAGAGCCTGAGCCTTGAGCTTGTGTAATTCCTAGCTAGGCAAGGCAAGTGTTGGCCAAGTGAATGTGGAAAACTGGCATATTTGAGTGATGGTGCAAGTTAAAGTGCATATATGACTAATTATAGATAGATCAATGCAAATAAAGTGCAAAAAGTCAAAATGCAAGAGGAAAAAAAAACATGTATGGAGAATCACCGAGATGACGATCACCGGTGTGTAGAAGCATGAAAAATAATGCAAAACTTATAAAAGGTGAACGAAAAATGAACCAACACTTATACTAACTAATACAAGTTAAAATTACACCAACCATGAAGAGAAACAAACAAAAAAATACTCACATAAGAAAAATGAAAAAAAAAGCGATAGAAAAAGTGACAAAAGACGACAAAAGAAAAAATCACCTAGAAAAGCGCCGGAAACTCCACTGAAGGCTCCTTGATCTCCTTGGGAATGCTAGAGCTCCAATATAAAATGTAAAAATTATATTTAGAGGATTATATTAAATAGATATAGGTCAATTAGGTTTTATGACGCACATGCCTAAAATAAAGGAAAAAGAGACACTTGGCGGAAAGTTCCAAAAATAGTAACTGTGCCACCTTCAGAAAACTAATGATGACTCCCTAATTTCTAGGGATACTTTTTGTTTTTTGATTTTTTTTGATTTTTATTTTTTAGGAAACTTTCCATGCACACTTCCAAGAAGGATTGCGTAATTATCGAGGATTGGGAAACTTATTGACTTAGTACATTGCACAATTTTTGAGTTGATGAGATTATTTGCACAAGTTCTGAGTTTATAGTTGGGTTTCCATCCATAATTACATTTTTTCCAAGCTCAAGGTTGGTCTTCCTTATATCTGTATTGCATAATTTTGATCCTTAGGTTGTTCTGCATTCCAATATTGCGTATTTTTGAAAGGTAAGCCCAACAATGTTGCAGGGTCAAGTCAAGAGTTAGCTTGTGTTTGAAAGATACCGATCCAGGACCAAATTCATCAAAAGAACAACATGAAAATATTAGTCTTGATCAAAACATGAATACTTGATGACAATAAAATATAAGCTCCTGTGGACAGAAGGGAAGGCTCCAAAATCAAAGCATGGGAAAATTTTTGGAGGGTGGTTGTAGCAGCTACAACACATGTTTAATGAGGGAATCTTTTTGGGGAATTATATTTCAGGTGTTGGAATGAAGGTAGATGCATCTATGGTAGAGGTAATATCTAAAATTTTAGTTCCTACTTGCCAAAATAATGTTATAAGTTTTCTTGGTTTTATAGGATATTATAGAGGTTCATAGAAAACTTCAAAAAAATAAATTTTCCACTCCTTAAACTTCTTACAAAATATTCTGATTTCATTTGGAATTTGGGCTATTAAAAGGCAATTGAATAATTTTTGAAGAACCAATATTAAGAGGGAAAAAATAGTCTCTCCCATTTCATATCTCAACTTATGCTTCATATAATGCTTTAGGAGTTGTATTGGGACAAAAAGACTTGAATCCTTATGTTATTTATCATATAATTCAAAATTTGACTCCTGCAGAGTTAAATTATGTAGTTATTGAAAAAAAAATTAGTTTTTGTTCACGCCATTAATAAATTTAGACATTACATGTAATGTTCCTACTTAGCCTTAGCTAAGAAGAGACATTAAATTTTGATTTCATTTATGTTTTATGAATAAATGAATAAAGGAGGACATGTAAAACTCCTAAAAAGTCTGAATAAATCAATTCCCATGTGAACAAAGACAAATCAGGGCTATGTACATAATCACTTGCAGGTGTGAAAGAGGTTTGAGCCAAAGATTAGGTCCACCTTGACCAAGTCAACTGCGCTGTCTAGGTTCATTGCAACTCTGCGCAGTTCTAGAAGGGAGCCTCTAATGTGAAGAGGAGTAACTCATCAAAGTGGTTTAGGGTTTGCAAGGGCTTTCTCATGTTATAAAAGGAGGAGGAGAGCAACATGAAGAGGTTGTTGATAGATCATATTTCTGAAGTATTTGTCTACTTACACAAATACCATTCTCTGCTGCTTAATGGAGGATTGTGATTGGAATTCCTGTTTAGGGGTTTCATCTCTTCCCTTGAGGATCATTGGAGGAGTTCTTTGCTGAAGTTGACCACTATCTAGTTTGAGACCAAGCTCTATCTTTCATGAGCAGCGCTGGCCCATTGAGGGTTTTGCAGCTGCTATCTTTTGTAGCAAGTGGTGTTCTAGATCTGCTTAGATCTAGCTTGTTTTGAGAGGATTTCTCTGTTGGAGTGTGTTCTTCAGCCTCCAAAGAGATAGATGATCCATATTTTGTATCATATCTGTAATTTCATTCCAGTTATTCAGTCTCCTTCACCCTCTACATAGTCTTTGCTCAATACTGCGTTATTTTGTGACAGGGCTTTCTTATTTCAGTTTGTTATCAGTTTGGAGGAAGATCTCTTGGTGTTAGGCTTGCCTTCCCTTGGTGATATATGGATTGGGTTGCTGATCCATGTCTCTATAGATCTGATCTATTTCAGAAATAAAGGTTATCTTCAGAAATTTATGGGTTTTCTACAGCACTGCAATTTGTAATTCAGATCTACAACTTGTTATGCAATATTTTGATGTAATTCCAAATGGATCTTGTTCTTAATGTCTTATAGTTTCCAGATATGTATTAGATCTGATGTTTCATCCATGTATATTTCAGAGATCTGAAAATTAATGTACAACAGCTGAACCATCTGAAAAATAACGCTGTCTATGTATTTCTGCAATTTATTCCTAGTTGCAGCTCTAATTTCTGAAGGGATTTTGCCCTAGTTCTCTTTTGTAATCAGTTGTAAGGGAAATAAGCTCAAGTATAAATCTGATTTACTATTATACCTCTGAAGCATCATATCTTTGGCTGTCCTCCTCTAAGTTTCAGTCAAAACTGCGCAATTCTAGTAGCTGGGGTTTTCATGTTGCAACAACCTCTCTCTTTCGCTGATTTCTAGCTAGTCTTGATACCGGGAGATCTGTTTAACGTGCTTAAACTTATTTTTTTATGAAGAAATTTCATATTTAAGTCAAATACAACATAAATGAGGGGATCCGAGCCTTGATTTGTGTTATTCTTGCTCATATTTTCTTATACAATGTTTTCATTGAAGACCTTGTTGAGATTCCTGAAAGGGATTATTCCAAGTTCTATAGGTAGAGTCTAGAGTTGGTCAGGAAGCCTCTGGTTCTCACCCTATTTTCAGAGGTGACATAACCAGTAAATTCCTCTGTATTCCATCTCTGACATAGAATCTTGAGAATCCCCAAAAAGGAATATTACAGTGGTATCAGAGCTCCACTCTTGGCACAACCTGTGCTAGCATTGGAGCCTTAGTCATTTTGAATTCTGAAGATGAAGATCCTCTTTCTAAGAGGGAGAGGAGATACCATAATGGAAGTCATAGAATGTATGACTATGCTATTGTTGACATTGACAAGGGTCAAGACAAAGGGAAAGCCCTTGAATTGGTGAATGATAAAGATAAGGAGGCAGTAGAGTTTGCAAAAACTCTCTTGGAAGCTATGCAAGATCTGTCCAAGGAGATAAAGGAGATGAGGATAGATTGGATGAGGGAATCCCTGGGAAGACTCCACCAAGGAGAAAGTTCTGAAATGTCTCAGTATGGAACTGGACAACCTGTGAGCTTGCCACAAGTTCCACATATCTCACAACGTTCTACAATGCCCACCTTCTTAGCTGTATAGAATGAAGGGCTTCAAGAGCCAACCTCTTTGGAAGGCTAATTTGCAGAATATGATTCACAAGGTCAAAGTTTCAAGGATAACTTGAGCTTTCAAGAGTTCTGCCATCTCAAGGACCGGAGGAGGCCATGGCAGCAGTACAGAGATGGAGGTTTCCTTCATGGGAGGCACCACACCGTGGGCAGATTCTTCTTACCTAATTTTGATGGATCACCCTCCTGTTCAGCTAAAGCATGGGTGGAAAAGTTTGACATCTATTTCCAGCTGAATAAAGTGCATGAAGAAGAAGCCATAAAGATTGTTGCGCTGCATTTTGATGGAGAAGCCCACAACTGGTGGTTTCATGGACTTTCTACATTGGGGCACAACAATGTGTCCACTTATGCTGAGTTCACTAGGAGAGTAGTCGAGAAATTTGATTGGAAGGATCCGGAGGCCCCTTTCATAAGCTTGGCAAAGATTAAATAGACAGGAGATGCTAAAGCCTATATCTCTGAATTTCTGTGATTGTCTATAATGGTTCCAAATATTTCAGTAGCAAGGAGAGTCTATATGTTCATTGATGGCCTAGAAGAACCTTTTCATGGGTTGGTCAAATCTACCAAGTCCACCACTCTACATGATGCCATTGAAAGAACTAGAGATCTCCAAGATGCCTTGCCAAGGGCAAAGGAAACCTTCCCAAGAAAATCCAATCACTCTTCTAAAGGGAAGGAGGGGAAAGCTTCTCCACCCAAGGAGAGCTCATAGAAGAAGCTTCTTGACAATGATCTTTGGAGGGAGTTGAGGAAAAATAAATTATGTTTCACTTGTCAAGAGCCATGGGTACCGGGCCATAGATGTGCTGCTGGAAGAGCACACTATATTGAAGTCTTCTCTGATTATGAGGAGGAAGAGGGTAATGATGGGCCTAAGAGAGGTCACAGCGCTGGTGATGATGATGAGGACGATCCATCATCATCCAGAGAAGAAGAAGGAGAATTTTCTCCAACTAGTGGGACTCTTGCTTCTTTGAGAGGAGTGCCCAAGTATTTGACTCTTAGAGTGCAAGGTTCAGTTATGAACCAAAGAGTATCCATTCTGATTGACAGTGGGGAAACCCACAACTTCATTCATGCTCACTTTGTGCAAAGGAGAGGAATCCCTATTGATACTTTTGATGGGTTCTCTGTTCTGGTTCCGGGAGATAGAACTATGCAGTGCATGCAGTATGTTCCATCACTTTCTGTGACTATGGGGACCTACACTTTGGAGGACCAATTCTTTGTAGTGGAAATACCAGACACCAACATCATCTTGGGTGTCCAGTGGTTGATTACTTTGGGAAAAGTCACCACTGATTGGAAGGCGTTGCAGATGGAATGAGTGGATTTTAAGAGTGGGAAAAAACAAATCATTCAAGTCATGCACACTTACCCTTCACTTGATGCTTCTACCCACACAACAAAGATGGAATTGCACAGTGGGGGCAGGGACCTCACAGTTCCTTCTCTCATGTCTATGAGAATGCTGCAAGGGACATTCCTACATCATGGCAAGCCACTTGGGGTGCCATTAGATTCCATGGGGAAAGTTTCACCAAGTACTAAAACAATGGAAGAAAGAGTCACAACGTTGTGGGAGGAAGCAAGGGGGAGGATCAGCCTTCCCACAAACAATTTTGGCATGCATAGTGCCAAAGACACAAGCAGCAACAAGGAAAGCACCACCATAGATGCATCAACAATGCTGTCTTTTTTGAGAAGTGTAGATCCATATTGGAGATCTCAACTCCTTCTGGATTACTCCAAAGATCTGCACACCGGGATGATCTTAGATGGCATAAAGCAAGGAGGAGGCTATTTGGTCCATGAAGGGGTCATCTATCTTCTTGGTAAAGTATTTTTGTCTCAAGCCTCCAAGCTAAAGCAAGAGATACTACAAAGAGCACACAAGGATTTCCTTTCCAGCTACATGCAGTCAGCAAAAATCTACTCCCTAATCTTGAAGAGTTTTGATTGGGAGGGTATGGAGGAAGAACTACATCAACATTATGATTGGGAGGAACTACATCAACACTTAAAAGAGTGCAATAATTATGTGGATATGGGGCAGCCAAGGGATCCTATGCAGGAGACATTTCAACCATCTCTTCCTTCTCTCAAAAGAGGAGAAAATCCCATGCCTAACTCTATGTGTGTGGGAGACTTGTATGGTAAGAAATCTGATCTTGTGGAGCAATTTTTTTATTTTTTTATTTTTTTATTTTTTATTTTTTATTTTTATTTTTATTTTTATTTTTATTTATTTATTTTTATTTTTATTTTTTATTTTTTATTTTATTTTATTTTATTTTATTTATTATTATTATTTTTTTTTTTTTTTTTCTGATTTGGCAAATTCTCTTACCATATGTATGCAGGACATGGCTCATACAAGGGGAAATATTACATGCAGATCGCATGGCAATGATGAGGCCAATAAAAATTCCAAAGCTGGCCACTCCCTTGAGGTGCAAAGGGAGATTGTTTATCATGATGGGTGCTTCCCAAAAGCACCTAATGAGGGCTTCACTTTCAGCCATGTCAAAGTGACCCATGCAGCAAAGGTGTGGTGGGAGTACTACCTATCACGCTCAAATCTACTCAACACAAGGAGTGCACTGCGCCGGTACCTTATGTGGGATTGTGACCCACCTCCTCAAGTGCAACTTTCGGCTTGCCTATATGTGATTTTGCTTCCATACCTAGATGACATATTGGTGTTGTTTATGGGCATGTATGGACAAAGAGTAAGTAGTGTACATGTACCACATGGGATGGAAATTTATCTTGTACTTCGTGATACATGTTTCAGATGTGACATTCCTTCACCCATGTTCATTTCTGTTGAGTTTTACACTCCTGAAGGGGCAGACTCTGCACCTATCATGTTAGCATTGGAGGAGCAGTTTTTGATGTATTAGCTTGGTGATCACTTAATCCATGATGAAATCTTGATTCTTGATGGTGCTATCAATGGAGAAGGTGAAGAACTATAGCTCTTACCCTGTTAGTTGCTTGAGGACAAGCAACATTTTGGAGGGGATGACTGTAATGTTCCTACTTAGCCTTATCTAAGAGGAGACATTCAATTTTGATTTCATTTATGTTTTATGAATAAATGAATAAAGGAGGACATGTAAAACTCCTAAAAAGTCTGAATAAATCAATTCCCATGTGAACAAAGACAAATCAGGGCTATGTACATAATCACTCGCAGGTGTGAAAGAGGTTTGAGCCAAAGATTGGGTCCACCTTGACCAAGTCAACTGCACTGTCTAGGTTCATTGCATCTCCAAAAGGGACTGCGAAGTTATAGAAGGGAGCCTCTAATGTGAAGAGGGGTAACTCATCAAAGTGGTTTAGGGTTTTCAAGGGCTTTCTCATGTTATAAAAGAAGGAGGAGAGCAACATGAATAGGTTGTTGATAGATCATATTTCTGAAGTATTTGTCTGATTAGACAAATACCATTCTCTGCTGCTTAGTGGAGGATTGTGATTGGAATTCCTATTTAGGGGTTTCATCTCTTCCCTTGAGGATCATTGGATGAGTTCTTTGCTGAAGTTGGCCACTATCTAGTTTGAGACCAAGCTCTATCTTTCATGAGCAGCACTGGGCCATTGAGGGTTTTGCAGCTGCTATCTTTTGTAGCAAGTGGTGTTCTAGATCTGCTTAGATCTAGCTTGTTTTGAGAGGCTTTCTCTATTGGAGTGTGTTCTTCACCCTCCAAAGAGATATATGATCCATATTTTGTATCATATCTGTAATTTCATTCCAATTATTCAGTCTCCTTCACCCTCTGCGCAGTCTCTGCTCAATACTGCGTTATTTTGTGAGAGGGCTTTCTTATTTTAGTTTGTTATCAGTTTGGAGGAAGATCTCTTGGTGTTAGGCTTGCCTTCCCTTGGTGATCCATGGATTGGGTTTCTGATCCATGTCTCTATATATCTGATCTATTTCAGCAATAAATGTTATCTTCAGAAATTTCTGGGTTTTCTGCAGCACTGCAATTTGTAATTCAAATCTACAACTTGTTATGCAATATTTTGATGTAATTCCAATTGGATCTTGTTCTTAATGTCTTATAGTTTCCAAGATCTGTATTAGATATGATTTTTCATCCATTTATATGTCATAGATGTGAAATTTAATGTACAACAGCTGAACCATCTAAAAAATAACGCTGTCTATGTATTTCTGCAGTTTATTCCTAGTTGCAGCTCTAATTTCTGAAGGGATTTTGCCCTAGTTCTCTTTAGTAATCAGTTGTAAAGGAAATAAGCTCAATTATAAATCTGATTTAATATTATACCTTTGAATTATCAGATCTTTGACTGTCCTCCTCTAAGTTTCAGTCAAAACTGCGCAATTCTAGTAGCTGGGGTTTTCATGTTGCAACAACCTCTCTCTCTGCCTGATTTCTAGCTAGTATTGATTCCGGGAGATCTGTTTAATGTGGTTAAACTTATATTTTTCTGATGAAATTGCATATGTAAGTCACATACAACATAAATGAGGGGATTCCAACTCTGATCTATGTTATTATTGCTCATATTTTCTTATACAACGTTTTCATTGAAGACCTTGTTGAGATTCCTGAAAGGGATTATTCCAAGTTCTATAGGCAGAGTCTACAGTTGGCCAGGAAGCCTCTAGTTCTCACCCTATTTTCATAGGTGACATAACCAGTAAATTCCTCTGTAGTCCATCTTTGACATAGAATCTTGAGAATCCCCCAAAAGGAATATTACAGTTACTAGTTATGAATATTTCATTCATACATATCATTATGGTATTAGATATTTAATGAATAAACCAATTAATAATGGCATGATTACAAGATGGTTGTAATAATTATAAAATTCAATATTACCATCCTATATAGGCTAGGAAAGGAAAATATAGTTTTTGATTTACTCTCTAGGATGCAGAATGATACTATTGATACCCCTGTAAAGGATACTTTTCTTGACGAATATATTTTTTTAGTATCTACTAAAACTCCTTGGTTTGCAGATAATGCTAACTATTTGGCTACATGAAAGTTTCCTCCACAGTTATCCACCAAATAAAGACATAAATTTATCAAAACCATTGTACCCTACTCACGGATAGAGGGAGAATGGTGCCAAACAGGACCTAATCTAATTATCTGAAGATGTGTTTGAGAGGATGAAGTACCAAATATGTTAAAATATTTCCATGATGAACCATGTGGAGGACACTTCACTAATAAAATAACTGCATACAAAGTTCTTATTTTGGGGTATTACTAGCCTTCTCCTTTTAGGTATGCCAAGGAATATGTAAAAATATGTGACAACTACCAAATAATGAGAAATCCCATTTAATCATATGATATTCCTCTTTAACCTCTATATTTTAATCATTTAAAAATGGGCTCTAGATTTGGTTGGTCCAATCAATCCTCCATCTAAACAAAAGAGATATATTCTTGTTTGTGTATATTAAGTTACAAAATGGGTAGAAGCTAAGCCACTTACTTTTTCTACTTAAAATGTTATAGTTACATTTATATTTTTGGATATTTGCACTTGATTTGGTTTCCCAAGGTACTTGCGAAAAATCAAGGTGCTCAATTCACATCCAAGTTGGTGCAGAAAATTATGGAGCAATAAAAAATCAAGCATTAGAAATCCACTCCATATCATACACAAGCTAATGGGAAAGTGGAATTTACCAACAAGGTACTTGAAGCTATACTAACTAAGACCATACACTTGCACATAAGCGACTGGGAAGAATGACTTCCATAAGCACTTTGGGCATACCACGCCACATGGAGAAACACTATTGGACATACTCCTTGTGATATTTTTTATAAGAAGAAAGCATTTCTTACAATTGAATTCTAGGGGGGTACCTTTAGAAAAACAACAAAGTTGAGGATTGATCTATCTGAAGCTACAAAAAAAAATATTGCTACAATTGAACAAGCTAGATGTGATTAGACAAGAATCCATAGAAAGAACAAAAATAATCCAAAAACAAAGAACCAAGTGGCATGACAAAGTAATCAAAGTCAAGAACTTCAAGCCAGGTGCTGAGATCTTCTTTTTTATTCTAACTTTAAATATTTTCAAGGAAAATTTCAGACACATTGGCTTGGTCCCTATGAAATAGATATTGTTTTTTTACAATGGGGTAGTTATATCACAAGCATTGACAAGAGATGAATTTGTCAAAAATTTGCAAGAGAATTTTGATCTGAAGTGAATTAGAAGGGAATATTTTTCTTCCTTATCACTGAAAGAATTGTAAGTTTTTTTTCTTATATATATATATGAAAAAAAACACAGGTATGTAAACCAAAACTGTTGAAATTTTTATGCAGAAAATCTTAGCTGAAAACCAATGGGTCCTTGACAATTTAGATTTTCACATTTCCCTTCTTTCTCCCATTTTATTTCATCTCACTTTTTCTTTGAAACAAATTTGAATAAATGTTTTTGAATACTTTGTTTCTCTTTTAAAGAGAAATATTCAATAAATCTCAACATTTTTAGAAATCATCAACATCAATAAAGACCAGCTGCATCAAAAAACGGTTCTCAATAAAATTAAGTCAAAGAAGTAGTTGCATAATCGACAACATTCTCTAGCTCATTTCAAATTATGTAGCTAATAATGAACCTACAAGCATTTTGAACCTATGAACAATCCAAATCTACAAAGGCACTCCAGACCTAAAGAAAATAAAAACATTAGTATCAAAAGGTATGTGCTATAAGGTATGCATATAAGATGTTAAATTCATTTTCATTTAAGAAAGAAATAGATCTATAAGCTTATCAGATGATTATGATACACTTTTTGAAATAACGATAGAAATCATGACTTTAGTTACAATCCTATTCCACAACTCATATTCATATCTTAATCCATCATCAAAATTTCCTTTATCACATTTGATTCAAACTCATAGACTCTAACGGTCCTATAAAAGTGTATCTTAGAAATCGTGGAAAATAATTAATATAAGAGGAAAATTTTTATTAAGGATCAAGCACCGCCTTAACAATCTATTTTAATCCACCCCGACCATCATCAAACCATTCCATTCCATCATTCATTACTTTATATACCCTTGTCAAAAGAGGAAATTCAGGAACCAAAAACTTCTCTGCATAATGGGTTTGATATTTCGTTATGAGCCAAAGGGAACGATATTTATTAGTGCCTATCCACAAGTACGGGACCAGTTGAGGAAGGCATGGTGGCTTTAATTTTTCGAAAAATTTGATGGGCATGAAGTTGAGGTCACTAAATCATTTGCTTAGGTGTTCAATGGTGTGGAGGCTGAAATTGGATATATAAGGCTAGTGATTACGGTATAAATTGTATCAGACGTAATGAAGATCCCACGAAACAACCAGAGTTGGTTCAAGAATCAAAAGGTGAAGGATAAACACTGGAAATCTCAATTTTTAAGAAAGAAATACTAGTCACAACATTAAAATCTAAATGGAGAAACTTATTATTAGTGCTTCAGAATTTTTTGACCTATGAGGGAAGATATGGCACAATTCTCGTTTACCATTCCATATTATTGATGCATTTTGTTAGAGGAAAATAATTAAATCTTCCATATTATCTAATGTGTAGCCTTAATAAAATGGCCTTTAGTATAAAAAGAGACTCAAGGGATATTAAAAGGGCTCTATACCACCATGGGTTAGTGAAAATTATTATATAAGCTCACTTGAGAACCATTGGATATAATCATAAAATCTTTCTGGTTAGAAATAATTTCATAGAGGTATTTGAAGAGGAAAAAGTGAAAAATACCAAAAAAGTCAAAGTAGAGTACTTTAATACCCTAGCCTTTAACCTACCATTGAATAATAAGAGGGTTTGATAGTCAATGAACTAGCTGAGGTGTAAATTATACTAGATGAAACAAAGGATGATGCTGCAATCAACCAAATTTTGGAAAAAATTAAACAAAAAAATATTAAAAAAAGTGATTGAAGAAAGAAAGCCAGTCAAAGTGCCAAAAAATATGAGACAATAAAGGAAAAAAAGGAAACAAACAAGAACCAAGGGAAAGCAAATAGAAAATGGAAAATAGGAAAATTATGCAAGAAACAATGGGGCTAAAACCAAATTTAAGAAGAAGCAAACATATTTCCAAGTGCTCAAATAAATAGACATGATAAGAAACTCCAGAATTTGTTAGCCTTGATAAAGAAGACAATGTTGATATAGGAGAAGCAAAAAAACAAATTCCAAGTCTAACAAGAAAGACTCCTAAATTTGATCTTGTTCAACAAGAGATTTATGACTATTTAGAGATATTGGAGCAGAAGGCACAAGAGAAGGTAAATTATCCTTTGAAAACTGAATCTTATGAATATCGTTTACATGATAATTTGATTTTGACCAATTTAGAAATAAATACCACTCCTCAAGCAAAGAAAGAAACTATCAATACTCTAAAAAATATTTTTATTGTTGAAATGGCACCCCAAAGTGGGGCTTCTGATTTCATTTTCCCTTAATTAAATTGGAAGAGAAATTATAATTTCATCTCATGACAGTTTGTATTAGCTAACTAAGTCAGAATGACTGAGTTAGCTTAGGAAATACAAGTTGAGGGTATAAGAGGATGCATGTAGAATTCTCCCATGATTTAAGGGGGTCCAGTTATAGTTATTTGTGAGTCGTAATTAGTTAACTCAATAAATTGAGATAAAATCAGTTTAACTAGTTCCAACTGAGTGATGAGCTAGTGAGAGGTCAAGTGAATTAAATATGATTTAATTCACAAGTTGTCATCAATCAATTAACTGATAATTCACTATAAATAGTTGTTGCATGTGAGTTCTAAGGAAGTCCCAACTGAGACTGAGGTTAAAGGGATGATAACTATAAGTTTTATAATTAGAAAACTATACAGGTCAGTTATAGAGTCAGATGGAGGCCTAGGAAGGATTGCACAATAAAACCAAGGGAATTTCCCATTTAATAGGGAAAAAATTCCTCCAAGAATGTGTGAGCAAGGCTGGCTGAGAAGAAGTTGAAAATTGATTAAGTAATTGATTGATTTTTCCTAAATCAGAGTGAGACAATTGGTAGAGTGTAGGAGTTTCTCAGTGAGAGAAAATCATTGTATTGTTTCATGGTCTTGACTTCATAAAATATACAGATAGTGAGGTTTTAGGAAATGTGATTTCCCCAGATACATCTTGTGTTGTGCGATTTATTGTCTCTTTCTCTTACTTGTTATGTGATTGTGTGATCGTGTTTTGTTTCTGCAAATTGTACAAGGATTCAATATTTTTTTTAGTACATTACAAGATCATATTGAATCCCGTGGTTAGATTTTATACATTATATCAGAGTACCAGGAATCATAATAATAAGATAAGAAAAAAAATTGTTTTTATCATGTTTGAATTTGTAGATTTATTCTTCAGTATCCAATAGCAGATCAAGATGTCTTTCAATGGCTTGAGACACGAATATGCACTCGAGGGAAATTCAAATTATATTGCATGGAAGGATAGGATGGAGGTAGTGCTTGAGGACAACAGACTAGAGGCTTTCATAGATACTGATGTCCCACAATCTGCATTGGAAGATGCTAAAATTCTTGATGCATGGAAAAAGAATGTAGCAAAGGCAAGAAGGATCTTGTTAAAGGGAGTTCGAGACCATATTTTCTCGAGCCTCCACAAGAAGATGTCTCCATATGCTATGTGGAAGGCCTTGATATATTTGTATCAGAATAAAAATAACCACAGGAAGTTGGCACTAAAATACAAGTTCAGGAAGATCAAAATGGAGAAGGGTGACACGATCCAAAAATACTTGACTAAATTCACTTAGTGTCAAGATGAGCTTGGAAGCATTGGGATAAATATTTCCTTGGATGATTTGGTGAGCCTAGCTCTTCTAGGCCTTACAAATAGTTGGCATAGCTACCGGAACTCTATTAATGGGAGGGATAAGCTTCCAGATTCAGAGCGACTATGGTCCAATCTGGAACAAGCAAAAATTTGGCGGAGCACCGGAGATGGATCCTCATTAAATACTGATGATGCTGAAAATTGTGCCTTGGCTGGAACGGCGAAGAAAGGAAAAGAGAAGGCATCCCATTCCAAATCCAAGATCGGCAAGGCAGGAAATAAGCAAGACTTGTCAAAGGTAAAATTTTTCATCTGTCATGAGCATGGACACCATGCCACAATTTTTCCACAAAAGAAGAACAACAAGAAGGCCTAGGGAGGAGCAGTAGGTGAAGCATTGGCTTCACAGTTCAAGTTGGACTTCACCCTCATCACATGCATGGTGTCATAGGTGATGGGATTTGTGTGGTACTTGGATAGTGGAGTTTCATTCCACATGACCGACAACAAAGAATTATTTAGTATCTTGGAGGAGAAGTATCTTCATATGCACATCGAGATGGGTGATTATGGGAGGTATAGAGCTACTGGTATTGGTACAGTTACCCTTCAGAGAGAGTTAGGTAAACCCTTTATACGAAAATATGACATGAATTTACCTGGTTTAAAGAATAATTTAGTTTCTGTTGCTATATTGGAATATCGTAGATATGATGTGATTTTCAGTGAAGGAAATGTGTTCCTTTGTCATAAAGCCATGGGACAGGTGAAAAATATTGTGGTTAGAGTAAAGAATCTCTATAAACTGGATGTAGAGGATTGCGGAGCATTAAGCAACAAAGAAGATAATGTGGAAATCTAAGACATTGGTGAGTTATGGCACATGAGGTTGGTCCATCTACACCACAGTGCTTTGAGGATCATGCAAAAGATCTCTACAGGACTTCCAAAGGGTGCACTAGTGCATAGAGACACATGAAAAGGGTGTACATTAGGGAAGTATGCTAAAACCACCTTTCACGATAAGGAAATCCGAGCCAAGGTGATCCTTGAGAGAGTTCACTCAGACATGTTTGGACCATTCTCGACAGCTTCCACAACAAATCACATGTATTATTTAATTTTTGTTGATGATTTTTCGAGAAATTGTTGGATTTTATTCGTGTAGAGGAAAGATCAGACGTTCTCCTAGTTTTGTGAGTTCAAGGCACTTGTCGAGAAATATAAAGCAAAGAAGGTGAAGGCTCTGAGGAGCAACAATGATGGAGAATACATATCTAACAAATTCAATAACTTCTTCACCTCAAAATAATTTCTTCACGAGCTATGTTGCATGATCAGGGCCTACCATTGCATATGTGGGCGAAAGCATGCAATACACCAATATTTGTGCATAACAGAAGTCCTCATCAGACACTTGGGATGAGTGCACTAGAGGAGGCTTTTTCAGGTAAGAGACCAGATGTGTCATATTTTAAAAATTTTGGTTCATTTGTTTATTTCCATGTGACTAGAGATTCCAGGAAGAAGCTAGAGCCAACAACTGAGTTGGAAATATTTATGGGGTACACTAAGACACCTCACAAGTATCAGGTGTACTTTCTAGCATATAGGATGATAGTGGTAAGAAGAGATGTGAAATTTTATGAAGACAAAGCCATGTGATTGTCCATTGAGAGGGGGCTTGAGCTGCATGTAGTTGAGGAGCTCTTAGCTTCGAAGGATGAACCTCAGGATGTGAAGCAACCACAAGAAGAGGAAAAAAGAGTGGTAGAAGCCACCCATGTAGATCCATCCAACAGATATGGAAGGAAGCGCACCAGAGAGGCTTACAGATTATTGTAGGGTGCGAGCGATAATGTGGGAGCACCCACATCACGGTTCATGAAGAGAAGGTCCGTGGAGCGGTACACTAGATATATGAATCTTATGACTGAAGTTACTAAGATAGAATCATCCTCTTTCGAGGAAACAGTGCAACATCCAGTGTGGGTTGATGCCATGGTTGAGGAGTATGACTCCATCATCAGAAATAATGCATGGGAAGTTGTCCCACGACTAGTAGGGAATTCAGTTGTAGGATCCAACTGGGTCTACAAGGTGAAACAGGAAGAAGATGGGATTGTGGATAAGAACAAGGCTAGATTTTTGGCTAGATGGTTCTATCATGTGGACAGGATTGATGATATGATGAGACTTTTACATGAGTCACAAGGTACTCATCTATTAGATCCATCCTTGCACTCTCAGCGCAGATGGGATGGGAGATACATTAGATAGATGTAAAGACAACCTTTCTCAATGGATTTATTGAGGAAGAAATGTACATTGAGTAGCCAGAAGGTTTTGAGACCTTAGGTAGGGAGTCACATGTGTGCAGATTCATGAGAGAATTGTATGTGCTAAATCAAGCACCTCGTGCTTGGTACACCAAGATTGGAAACTATTTCACTAGGTTGAGCTTCAACAAGGGTGAAGCGGATGCGAACTTATATCATATTGTGGTTGATGGTAAGATTTTTATTATTTTACTTTATGTTAATGATTTGATAATGATAGGTGATGAGAAACTCATAAAGTCTTGCAAATATGATCTTGCAAGAGAATTTGAGATAAAGGACATGGGGATCTTACACTATTTCCTTGGATTGGAAATATGGCAAAGATACGGGGAGATATTTGTATCTCAGGGATAGTATGCCAAGGAGATTCCTCTTTCAGGAAACTAGAGGAAGGAGGATGCTACTTCGGGCGAAGTAGTGGATGCTACTATTTACAGGGAGCTTGTGGGTTCACTCATGTATTGGGTGAACACACAACTCAACATATGCTACGCAGTTAACCAGCTAATCCAAGGTATGGTTAAGCTGAAAAAAATCTTTTGGAAGGTAGGGAAGCATGTGTTGAGAGATATCATGGGAACTACAGAGTACGGATTATGGTATAGACAGACAGAGGGAATGAAGCTTCAAGGATTCATCGATGCAGATTGGGCAAGGATTCCATCTGATACGAAGAGAACATTAGGAGGCATCTTCAACATAGGATCAACAACAATTCCTTGGTACATCAGGAAACATAGATTGATTTCACTTAGTTAAGAAGAGGCGGAGTACATGGCGGCCAGTCAGGTAGCATGCGAGGCCATCTGGATGAGGAAGATACTTGTTGGTTTGTTTGGTCAACAAATGGATCCGATGGTGATACATTGTGATAACCAGAGTTGCATCAAACTCTCAGTTAATCTAGTATTCCATGACAGGTCGAAGCATATTGATATCCAATATCACCATCTCAGAGATTGTGTTCAGAGGCAGATTATGTCATTAGAGTACATTCCCACGAAGGAGCAGGATGCAAACATATTGACAAAGGCACTGACAAGAAGAAAATTTTAATTCCACAGAGGTAAGATCAGGGTAGAAGATAATCCCTTCCTTATTGAGAGGGATTGTTGAAATGGGACCCCAGGTCCTGATTTAATTTTCCCTTAATTAAATTGGAAGATAATTGTAATTTCATCTCATGACAACTTGTGTATTAGTTAACTAAGTTAGAATGGCTGAATTAGCTTAGGAAATTCGAGTTAAGGGTCTAAGAGGATGCATGTAGAGCTCTCCTATGATTTAAGGGGGTCCAGTTATAGTTATTTGTGAGTTTTAATTAGTTAAATCAAGAAATTGAGTTAAAATCATTTTAACTAGTTCTAACTAAGTGATGAGCTAGTGAGAGGTCAAGTGAATTAAATCTGATTTAATTCACAAGTAGTGATCAATCAATTAACTAATAATTCACTATAAATAGTTGTTGCATGTAAGTTCTAAAAAAGTTCGAGTTGATTTTGAGGTTAAAGGGATGATAACTATCAGTTGTAATATAATTAGAAAATTGTATAGGTTAGTTATAGAGTCATATGGAGGCCTAGGAAGGATTGCGCAATAAAACCAAGGTAATTTCCTATTTAATAGGGTGACAATTCCTCCAAGAATGCATGAGAAAGGCTGGCTGAGAAGAAGCTGAGAATTGGTTAAGTAATTGACTGATTTTTCCTAGATCAGAGTGAGACAGTTGGCAGAGTGCATGAGTTTCTAGGTGAGAGAAAAGCATTGTATTGTTTCATGGTATTGAATTTATACAATATATAGATAGCGGGGTTGTAGGAAATGTAATTTTCCTAGATAAATATTGTGTTGTGTGATTGATTATATCTTTCTCTTACTTGTTATGTGATTGTGCAATTGTGTTTTGTTTCTGCAAATTGTAGAAGGATTCAATGTTTTGTTTTAGTACATTACAAGATCATATTGAATCTTTTGTTTAGATTTTCTACATTTATCAATTGGAAGAATTGAAAAAAAATATAAAATAAGAGAATGTGGCAATAAAAACACATGATGAAATCTTGAAAGCTCATAGTGATACTATGATTTTGAGGATGTGTTATTGGTATAAAAATACCAACAAATTTAAAGCAAACAATAGGATTCTCAAGAATAAAGTTAAGGGATTGCATGGAAAATTATTAATGAGGAAACGTAGATGGGAATTAAATGTTAAAAGAAAGGGAGCATCTACAAGTTTGGATGTCTTAATCCAAGCATCAAAAAATAGTTCAATAATAGCGCATTTCTCCAGTTTTGAAATTTTGATGCATGAGGACATGCAACATCCTCAGCGTGGGGGGATGTTGAGGTCTTGAAGTGTCTTATTTTTGAGATCCTTTTACCATCACCTCCATTTTTTTCATACATAGTTTTGCTACTCTCTTTGTGAAAATTGATTGAAACATTACTATGGCTACCGAAAAGTGCATATTTCGTAGTTAATAAGTGTTTCTACAACTAAGTCCAAGGTTAAGCAGGTTGCAACAATTTTGAAGGTGAAAAATATACATGTATGGATGCCAAATGTCAAGTACATGGATATCCACCTATTGTGCCTATTTAGAATATCATTGAGTTTGAGAATATGGACAGTCAAAGAGAAAGTCTATTATGGTCTATTCTCGTGTAGTTTTTCAAGGGAAGCAGTTTCATAACCAAGAGAGCGTGGAATAAAGAGATTGAGAATATGATTCAAATGGCTAATGTGTTGATAAATATTCTTCCCATGATTTTCTCTTCTCATTGTATATCATGATAAGTCAATTTCCTAAACCAATTCAAATACTTAGTTGTTAATCAACGAACTTTCCTTTCGACATTTATCTCTTTAGTTTTTAATGATTAGAAACATTATAAATATTGCCTCAATCTAGAAGATGAGGAGGATTATTAAGAGCTTTAAGTTTGTAATTGTGGAAATACAATATTCTATTTTAGAAAATACAATCATTCTGTTCCAGGCTTGAATTACGAATATGTTGGTGATTGATTTAATTTAAGTTTATATTCCCTCGCGCTCAACAGGAGGCCCACCTAAAGAGTTGTAAGCTAGCATAGTTGTTTAATTTCATTTATTTCTTAGAATTTGTTTCAATTTGGTTTGCAATTATATAGATATTTAATGATTCATATATGCTTTGTTTCTACATTTAAGATTACTCATTATTACCTTGATTTTCATAGGTTGAGCGCTCAATTAAAATAAAAACAAAAACAAAAAAATTTCCTTCATTATTTTCTTGTTTGAATCCTTCCATATCTTAGTCTTAGATTTATATTTCATGCTTGGATTAACTCTCATTAAGATTTTTCACATCAATAATTTTCTAATATTGCCCATCCACTGCTTTTCTAGTTGACTTTGTTTCTTGTATGTTGGTAGAATAGTGATTGTTTGAATTTGATTAGAAAAAATATGTATTAGATATTCTTCCTTATAATATCATTAAAATAGAGTTCCTTTACTTGCTCAATAACATAGACTTTCAATTCTGCAAAGTAGCATAGCTTTTCAATTTTGCAAAATAACATAGACTCTTGATTCTGTTCATTAGAATAGCATTTCAATTCATCTCAATTAGAATATACTTTTATTTCAATTTTGTAAAATAGACATTTCAATTCCTAGATCAATATGCTTCAATTTCTTGCAATTTAATTTAATTGATTGATCTTACAAAAATAACATCTACGTAACTTGACAAGGGCTAGTCTTGAATAGTTGATTTTTTCACTTTTCCTTTAAATTTGAAATATTTAATAAAAAATAAACCTCCTAGCATATATAATGCACATACACTTCACAAGGATATGGACCCCAAGTTTGAAAATTTAATGAAGTAATTTAACTAACAATTAAAGTGCCCAACACTTTGCACCGCAAGAGTTGAGTGAGAGGAGGGTGAAATGGATGAAGTGCCTACAAGAAAATGATCTTGAATTCAAGTCAGTTCATACTGTCAAAGGCCATTATCTTTTCCATCTCAAAGCAAAAGTAATGGATTCACCAAAATCAGATTCGTCTAGGTGGGAACATGAGATTGAGATGTATATTGTTGAGCAAGTTCATCTTAAAAGTACAACCATGCTTTGGTATGTAGATATAATACAATATTTAGAGCATGCCACCTTTCCTTCTCATCTATTGAACAAACAGAAGATGGAAATACAAATTAAATATTTATCTTACCAACTTGTGCATAGTTTGATTTTCCGAAATCACCACAATGGTTTCCTTGTCAGATGTCTAGAGCCTCCAAATTTAGAAAGGGTGTTAAGAGATATTCACGATGGAACAACAGGTGGGAAATTTGTCAGCAATACCACTGCTCATAAGGTGATGATGGATGGTTACTATATTCCCACATTATTTAAGGATGCTCATGGCTACATTAGGAAGTGCCCAATTTGTTAAAGGTCTGCTGGTTGTCTCATTCATCAAAGAAACATTAATACATCTTAACCACAACTGATTATTTCACCTGAGAAAAAATCAGGGGGCCATTGGTCCAACCATACGATGCCCATTATTTCTATACACCAAGAAAAATTATTAGTGCTCACACACTTATTCAATGCATATAAAACATTCTTCAAAGTGTCCACCTTTACCAGCAACACTTTTTTTTCCTCAACCATATACCTCACAAAGTGATATTGAACATCGATGTGCTTTGTCTTTGAGTGATAAGCAAGGTTATTTACCAAGAAAATTTCAATTTCGCTGTCACATTATATCCTTATATCTCGGTGTACCAACCCAATACTTGACATAATATCTGCAACCAAACTGCTTCCTTGCTTGCATGAGTGGGTTCCATGTATTCAGCCTTTGTAGTTGAAAGAGCCACTACATATTATCTTTTTCTCATCCAACTGACTACTCCTCCAAATAGCTTAAACACATAACCACTTGTATATATTCTCTCATATATATATGCAACCTAGTCTGCATCAACAAAGCCACGAATGTAGAAAAATATGTCTAATATTCGTCTTTCTTGGTAGCACAAACCATAATCACTAGTGCCACGCAAATACCTGAAAACCCGCCTCATCGTTGTCTAATGCTCCTTGCATGGTTTTGACATAAACCTACTCAATACTCCCATTGCATCTGCAATGTCTGGTCTAGTACAAACCATTGCATACATCAGGCTACCGACTGTACTTGCATATGGCACACAAGACATGTCCTCTTCCTCTTCTTGTGTCTTGGGATACTGTCCAATATATAACTTTACACCTATAGGAATAGGAATCTTCACCAGTTTACTATCCTACATATTAAACCTCTATAGTATTTTCTCGACATATTACCTCTGGTTTAACCAAAGCTTCCTCGTTTCCCGATATCATTTAATTTCCATGCCCAAAATATAGTTTGCAACACCAAGTACCTTCTTGTCAAATTTGGAGGATAATTGGGTCTTCAAATCATGGATAATTTCTTTTTCATTACCAATCAGCAACATGTCATCCACATACAAGGCTAAATAAATAACACAGTCACCAATTAATTTAAAATAAACACAATGATCTGCTTTGCTTTAGGTGAATCCAATTCCCTGTATATATGTATCAAATTTATGATACCACATCCTTGGTGATTGTTTTAACCCATAAAAATACTTTTTTAACTTTCATATCAGTTCATTCTTACCCTTCACCATAAAGTCTTCAGGTTGCTTCATGTATATCTCTTCTTCCAGATCCCTGTGAAGAAATGTTGTCTTGACATCCATCTATTCTACCTCAAAATCAAAAGCAGCAATAACAAATAAAAGTAATCTAATAGAATCTACCCAGGCAACAAGAGAAAATATATCACCAAAATAAATCTCGGCACTTGGGAATAACCTTTTACTGCCAAACAAGCTTTGTATTTCTCCACCTTTCCTTTTGCATTCATCTTCTTATTAAACACCCATTTTCTTCCAATGGGTTTCCTTGCAACCAACAGCTCCACCAGCTATCAAGCCTCATTTTTGTCCAAGGATGCCATTTCATCAACCATGGCCTATTTCACGAGTTTTCCATCCTCTGAATCTACTACATTCCTGACAGTTTTGGGACCATCATTAATGACAGATAAATAAAATTTTTAATATAAAGAATATGTATTATATTGGTTTCCTTCTCTCTCGAACTGATCTTCTCAAAGTTGTAGTTTTTGGCTCTTCCTCTTCTGATTCTTGTTCTGTTGTAGAGTCTGATTCTTCCTCCTTTAGCTCAAACTCTATCTTGTCAGGTTCCTTTGGTAGGACTTCATGTTTAATAGCATATTTCACCTCTCTAAACACCACATCTCGGATGTACACAATCTTCCTAATTTTTGGGTTCGAAAGCTTATAACCTTTTAAACCATCCTTATACCCAATAAATATGCACCTTTCATATTTACCGTCCAACTTGGTTATTTTCTCCTTTGGAACATGTGCATATGCATCATAGCCAAATAAACTTAGATGTGAAAGAGAGGATTTCTTACCAGTCCATGCCTCTTGTGGAATATTATCCTCCAACACTGATGAAGGTGACCTATTAACTAGGTAACATGTAGTCTCCACTACCTCTGCCCATAATTCGCATCCTAACTCGACACCACTGAGCATTCTTATTGCAATTTCCATCAACGTCCTGTTCATTCTTTTTGCAACTCTATTTTTTTGAGGTGTGTATGGAGTAGTATTCTGTTGTGTTATACCAGAATTCTTACAAAACTCTTCAAATTCCTTCATACATAACTCTCCAACATTATCTGTCCTCAACACCTTTATCTTCTTCTACATCTAATTTTCCACTAGAGCCTTAAATTCTTTAAACCTGTCAAAGACTTCAGATTTATTTTTGAGGGAATATATCCATGTATTCCTTGAGAATTCATCTATAAATGATACATAGTACACATACTTATCCAGTGATGGAATCGACATAGGTTTAAACACATCACTATACACAAGATCTAATATATCGTTCACCCTCTTAACACCAGAGGGGAAACTCACCCGATTTGCTTCCCATATACACAATGTTCACATAAGTCCAAATCTAGAGAGAAATTAAACATGCGTTCTACCATACCATTACCATGAAGTATTTGAATACCCTTCTATCCAATATGTACAAGCCTTTGATTCCATAGCATGGTATTTTCTCTAGAGACCAAAAGGTCTTCAATTCCACTTTCAGGAACCACGGAACTATTACACCCATCAATAACATTGTTACCCATAAGCTTGTATAGATTTCCAATCTGAACTCCCCGAATCAATTCTAGTGCTCCCAGAACCATCTTGCAGGTATCCTTCTCGAACACTATTTTTACACCTGCATCATCCATCTTTATGTTATAGCTAATGTAGGAATATGCAGAACAACAGGAAGTGTTCTAATCCTTCCACCTTGCAACTTGAGCTTGAATTTTTTGCATCCTATGATTCTGGCATTCCTGTCATCCCCTAAGAAGACATCACCACCATCATATTTCTCATATTCGTAGAACCACTCCCTATGAGGAGTGAAGTGAAAGGATGAACTTGAGTCAATCAACCATGCCTAATGATCTACATGTGTAGTTTAAGAAGAAGCCAAGTACACATCCCCACCTTCATTTGAGGTGGTTTTTGCCTTTGCAAAAGGAGCATCATCAGATCCCTTTCCTTTATCAATATATTTAGATCTACATTCATTTTGGTAGTTCCCTTCCTTTCCACATTTCTAGCACACCTTTACAGGTTTTCCTAGAGATTTAGTTCTCCCTCTAGATTTATATCTCCCACTCGAGGACTTATTTTTGTTTTTGTTTTGGGACTGTCATTGTACAAACAAGGCATCTCCATTCTGGCTCTCCATATTTTTCCCTCTCATCTCCCATGACGAAAAGGAAGATACTATTTCATCAAACTTCAAATTAGTTGCATTGCTACCTATTGCAACAACTAGACTATCCCACGAATTTTGTAGAGAACACAAAAAATTGATGCACTTACCTTCATATGAAATTTTAATATCAACATATAAAAATTGGCTTACCACATTATTAAAGGCATTTATATGCTTTGTCACCATGTCTCCATCCTTCATCCTCAGGTTATATAGATTTTTCCTTAGGAACAATTTGTTCACCAGATACTTAGATCAGTACAAAGTCCCTAAATTGTCCCACAAATCCTTTTCCATAGCTTCCCCTCATACATTCAACAATATTGAATTTGAGAAACACAACCATATTATGCTTTTTCTTCTAATCCACCTTGGCCCAGTCTTCTGCTGACATTATCTTTAGATTAGTACCTGGATCTACCGTGATCCACTGATCTTTTTCCACTAGCAGATCCTCCACCTTTTGCTTCCACAACTTAAAACTATGACCATTAAATTTAGCGATCTCTATCTTTCAAATATTCACCATATTCTTTCACTGCAATAATCAATACCGCAGATTTCCCACTAAATAGGTTCTACCGCAGGCCCAAGCAAAACCCATCAATAGCAAACGCGTCCCCTTGAATCTAAAAGAACTCTGATACAAAATGTAGGTTTTAACCATGTACACAAATTACCTGCAGATGAACTCTTAAAATAGAAAAATAAACAATAGCGAGAACATAAAACAAATATACACATGGATTTTCCCTTGGATCCCAAAACGGGACTACCAAATTTATTTTTCATTACATTCCTTTAAATGTTACAATACATATACATGAATGCCTAAGAATTCATAAACCCCAATACATTAACCCTAGATTAGAACATAATCATAGTTCCCTTGATCGGATCTAAAAAATACCATGGGAAGAAAACCATTATGCCCAAAACCATGTGCAAAATCCATGCACAAAACCATGGGTATGTCTGCCCACCATCTTTGGGTCTACACCCCATCCTTAGGTCTACACACACACACACACACACACACACACACACACACACACACACATATATATATAAATTCTCGAGGTGCTACCCTAGACCCCATGCAAGGAGGCTATTTCCCCCATGAAAACCCCCCTGATACGCCCTACGCAATGAAAAAGGGGAGATATCACCCCCCCCCCCCCCCCCCCAACCCCCACCCCATGCATGTGACTACTCATGGAAATAATATAACACACACTCAACATAGATTAAAAATAAGAGTCATGTAGAATGGAAAAATATTAGTGGAAATATGATGCCCGTACCTTCAGAGCTTCATTATTGACTTGGAATTTTACCCAATGGTACATTTATGTATCAACTTGACTGAGACAGGAAAGGAGAAAATCTTAAAACAATCATATCAACTTCAAACATTATGTTAATCCCTTAAACAAGGAACAAACTCTCTTTCATATAAAATAAGACTAGATCCCTCTTCCACCTTCAAATAAATAAATGCCTTCACACATTCTTTTAGTAACTAAAAAAATAGGTGAAGAATTGAAAATTTTCCTATGCATAGAGGTGAAGAAAGAAACTTCACTGGGGCACTGAATAGGCATGTTTGTAGTGAAGTGATGCTTGTGATTCGTTGAGGTGAATCCATCAGGGTACTAAACATGCTCTCTAGCAGCAGAGAAACAATAAGGAATGTGCTTAATATATGATCATTAAAATCTCAATACATTATTACCTTTTCCTAATCGAAATAGTAAAGTTTTGACATATATTTGAATTTTTTTGAGCCAAGAAAATAGGAAAATCCATGCGGTAAACTAGGATAAGTGGGAAATCTAGGGTGATCCTTATGATGTGTCAATACTTCCTGAAGGGGTAGAATTTGTGGTGAAATATAGACCTAGACAGAGAAGTTGAAGTTCGTCCAATGTGTCGCCAAGTGTTATCGCCACTAAAAAATTTATAAAATTATGCAACTGAAGTGAAATTCCACTATTGAAAGCTCTGATGGTTGAGATTATGATAAATCGCCTATAAATCACCCCAATCAATTGAGCGAAAGACCTAAAATAGACCTATAAATCACCCCAATCAATTGAGCGAAAGTTAAACTATGAATTAATTTATTTATTTAAATAAAATGGAATGGGTCTACCTAACCACATGTGGAGTTAGCCTTAACCCCAAGTGGTCACACAAAAAATATAGAAATAGAGGCAACCTCAAGCGCATTCTTACACTTTATCAAGTGATTTTCAATTTGCATCCATTGGTTTCTTTCGTCTATTTTTGTCTTGGATCGCACAGGTTCATCGAAAGAATCTTGTGCAAGGTTTGGTATCGCAGGCGAGAGGCTCACATTGATCTAGGTCTTCTGAGCCAGATCCACGGGCATAGATCTATAGTTTTCGGGCCAGAGTCGCGGGCAGGCCATGTCATGGTAGCGGTTAAGCTGCTATAGTCGCGGGCAGGCTATGTTGAGGTCGCGTCTAGGGCCATATGCAAAATAGAGTTGATATGGGCCACAGTCGTGGGCTAGATGTATTATGCCCATGTCCAGGGACCCATAGCCTCAGGCACAAGGAGTTGTGGGAGAGTCTAGGGTCCATAGAGTAGTTTTGGGTTGCACACTCCCTTAGTCGTGGGCACAGAGTGCCCTGGTAGAAACTAGGGAAGCTACAAGCACGGGTACAATGTGCTGAGGTTGCAGCTAAGGGTTTCTCAGAATATATGAGCCTAATCCAGCCACCATTGTTCATGCAGATGATTGCAGCCAGATTTGACACTGTCCTGGATTCAAATCTAGGAAAATACAATTGTTTTCCAGTGTGTTCCAGTGATCAGTGCTATCCGAGGTTTCGCACGACTGTAGATATTATCTATGTATTTACACTGCAATATGTATCTAAATTTATCACTTAGTATCAATAATCTTCATCAGTATGCTACAACCAATGTCAGTGCAATTCAGTTCTCATATTTAGGCTCCTTCAATAAAAGTATGTTTATGGTTTTATTGTGCACATGCCAGTTGTTTTCTACATCACGGAGATATGGATATATGGACCAATGTACTCTTGTTCTATGAATAATTTGATGATGATATAAAGAATAATTTGCAAGGGTTTTCCCTATAGTATTTTTTTCCCTAGTCTCGGACCAATCCTGGTGTCTCTATGTGTTCATGCTTCTCTTCCTTTATTCCTTTTTCGTTCCACTGCTTAGATGATGATGATGATGCTGTTTTTATTTCTACATAGTTGCATACATTGATGATTAATAATGTAGAAATATACAATGATATAATTATCTGGGGTGAACTTAACATGTTATTGAAGAAATGTAACTATAAAAGAAAATAACAATGTAGCTCTAGGAAAAATTAACACAACAATCTCCAAAATTTGGCTATGTTTGAATTTTGGAGCCTACCTATCATATTTTGAAGTGTCACTTTTGGTTTTCAAGTGTATTTCTATGTTTTCATACATGTTTCAAGTATATATTTCCCTTCCTAAATGTCGTTGGATCACTAAGATTAACTCTAGTGCACTTTTCAGTCATAACACACTTTCTACTCCCAAAACGACACTTCTGTGTCACAACTGCTCATGTTTTTATTTTGCACTTGGAGAATGTTTGTGAAATAGTGTTTTTATGTATATATCTTAGTTTTGGGTCCTATTTTAGTTGAATTGATGAGTTGAGATGCATAACGCTTGATCCTGCTCCTAACTCCTTGTGTTTTTCCATGTTTTACCCTTCCATTCTTAGTCATTTTTCTGATCTTGCAACTCCTCCTTTGGGCTAGAAGGAGTGCACTGCGCACTTTTAGAGCCTATAAGTTGCCCTCATTTTTAGTTAGAAATGTGCCATGAACCATTCTGAGCCTCCTCTGTATTTCTCTCCTGTGCACTGTGCAATTCTAGTCAGCAAGACCCATTTCCTTGTTGCTTACTCTTCCTCCATGTGCCAGTCTTGCCTATGGCTCCCAGTATAGTTGTTGTGAAACCAACTCCAAAAATAGAAGAAATGAGATATCAACGCCTTAGAAATAAACCACTTCGAGGGGGCAACCTCCAATACATTACATGAATGAAAAATTCTTGGATGATACAATTTACAAAACCTCCTTTCTATATATAGGAGTCCATGGGGCCATAATGTAATCCTAGTGGGCCACAATATAATCCTAGCCGACCTAACAATAATAATTTAAGGGCACAATAATAACAAAATGGGGGTTACAAGGGTACAATAATAACAATAAGGGGTTACACTAACAATAATAAGGGACTATACTAGTGATATAGGGACCTAACATGCCCCTCTCCTTCAAAAAAGTGTTGTCCTCAACGCTTGAGTAGCTACGGGTGCTTCTGTATAAAATTCTCATCCTCCCATGTAGAATCTTCAGTGGGTAAGTTCTTCCACTTGATGAGATACTCTGAAATTGATCGATTCCGTAGCTGTCGAGTTCTTGTTTCCGTGACCGCTTTAGGTTCCAATATGATTTTTCCTTCCTCATCAAGTTCTGGCAATATTGTTTGAACCGGAAGATTTTCACCTATAACCTTCTTTAAGCATGATACATGGAAAACTGGATGTACTCGCGAAGAAGCAGGAAGCTCCAATTTGTATGCCATAGTACCAATCTTTTGCAACACCTTGTAAGGACCATAGTACTTTGGCGATAATTTATTATCCTTCTTAGCTTGCTTGAGGGACATTTGTTTGTATGGTTGTAGCCATAAAAATACCCAATCTCCTACATCAAAACTTCTCTCATTGCGATGTTGATCTGCCTGTTGTTTCATTCGATTTTGTGCCAAATTCAGGTTATCCTTTAAGAGTTGGAGAACTTCTTGCTGATGCTCGATGTGATCTTCCACTGCTTGAACCTTCGAATTTTCCCTTAATGATGATGTGATGGATGGTGGATGATATCCATAAAGTGCCATAAATGGGGTCATTTTTGCTGCAGTATGGAAGGAAGTGTTATACCACCATTCAGTGAGAGGTAACCACTTGACCCATTGTGTTTGTTTATCAGATACAAAACAACGAAGATATCCTTCCAAACATTTATTTACTATCTCAGTTTGACCATCAGGTTGAGGATGATAAGATGAGCTATGAGCTAATTGAGTACCCAAACAAGAAAATAACTCCGTCCAAAAATTTCCAGTAAAAATGGGATCTATGTCGCTCACAATGACCCTTGGGCTTCCATGTAGCTTTTGAATTCTGTCCATAAATGTAGTAGCAACTGTACTTGCTTTAAATGGATGAGATAATGCACAAAAGTGTGCATACTTGGTAAGTCCATCAACTACCACCATGATGACACTCTTTCCTTCGGACTTAGGTAAACCTGTGATAAAATCCATTGAAATCTCCTCCCAACGTTGACTTGGAATGGATAAAGGTTGTAGAAGTCCCGGGGTCTTAATTGTTTCCACTTTATTCTGCTGGCAAACCAAACATTCTGCCACAAAATTTTGAATATCTGATTTAAGGCCATCCCAAAAAAATTCTTTCTTCACCCTGTGGTAAGTTTTTACAAATCCCGAGTGTCCTCCTAAAGGAGAAGTGTGCAATTCCAGAAGAATATTTTGTTTAGTTGGGAATTCTTACAAAGATATAAGCGATCTTTGTACCATAAGGAATCATTTTTCCAACTAAATGTATCAGATGTACTAGGATCTTGCTGCAACTTTTGAATGAGTGTCCATACATCTTTGTCCTTCTTCCATTCATCTCTTGCTTCGGTTATCCAATACGGTTGGATAATAGAAATGGCACAAAGCAATGCTTCCACCTCTTCATTCTTTCTTGAGAGTGCATCTGCAACAACATTAAGCTTTCCTTTTTTGTAGATTATTTCAAAGTCATAACCCAACATCTTTGTGACCCATTTTTTCTACTCTTATGAAGATAGTCTTTGTTCCAAAAAGTGTTTAAGACTATCATGATCAGTTTTTACCTTGAAGTGTCTTCCCATTAGGTAAGTTCGCCATTTCTTTAGTGCATGAAGTATTGCTAGCATTTCCTTCTCATAAATAGGTTTCTGTAAATACTTTCCTTTGATTGGACGACTTTCAAAAGCAATGGGTCTTCCTTCCTGCATTAAAACTGCACCAATTCCATTTCCTGAGTCATCACATTCCACAATAAAATTTTTTGTGAAGTCTGGCGTAGCTAAGACCGGTGCTAGGCACATTGCCTCCTTAAGACGTTCAAAGGCCTTAGTTGCTTCAGGAGTCCATGAAAATGCATCTTTCTTCAATAATGTTGTTAGAGGTGCTGCTATTCTCCTATAATTCTTAACAAACTTGCGATAATACCCTGTTAACCCGAGAAATCCTCGCAACTGCTTTATGGTTGTGGGAACTTTCCATTCCTTAATGGCTTTAATTTTGTTAGGGTCCACTTTAACACCCTCGTGAGATACAATATGACCCGGATATTCCACCTCTTGTACTCCAAAGAAACATTTGGACTTTTTTGCATATAATTGTTTCTCCTGCAATAGTTTGAGCACCCTGTCAACATGTTCAACATGATCTTTCCAAGACCTGCTGTAGATTAGTATATCATCAAAAAATACTAGCACAAATTTTCTAAGGAAGGGTTTGAAAATGGAATTCATCAACCCTTGAAATGTAGAAAGTGCATTGGTAAGGCCAAAAGGCATGACCAAAAATTCATAATGACCCTCATGAGTTCGAAATGTTGTTTTTGGAATATCTTCAGTCTTCATTCTAATTTTATGATATCTTGAACGAAGATCCAACTTGGTAAAATAAATTGCTCCATGTAATTCATCCAATAATTCATCAATCACAGGAATGGGAAATTTGTCTTTAATGGTGAGCTTATTGAGCTCCCTATAATCCGGACACATTAGCCATGATCCATCCTTCTTGTGTACCAACACTACAGGAGCAGAGAAAGAACTTTGACTGGGTTGAATTATACCCGCCTCTAACATTTCTGCAATCATACGTTCAATTTCGCTCTTTTGGAAGTAAGGATATCTATAAGGCCTGATGTTTGGAGGAACACTTCCTGGAATCAAATGAATAGCATGATCATGATCACGAATCGGTGGGAGTCCTTTGGAGTTTCAAACACCTTGGAATGATTGTCCAAGACTTGTTGGAGATCTGCAAAAATAGATGATTTTGATGTCGGAACTTCTAGTGAGCATAATTGTGCAATTACGCCTCGTTGTTCTTTCTTTAGAAGCTTTGTCATGACATTATAGCTTATTATCCTTCCCGGCTTCCCTTCAATACCCCGTAATTCGACTTCCTTTCCTTCTGAAAAAAATTTCAAGAAAAGTTCTTGAAAATTAAAAGCTACGGTCCCCAAAGATTGTAACCATTGTACTCCTAGTACAACATCAGCACCTCCCATAGGAATGGAAAGCATTGGACTAGTCAATACATATTCCCCCATGGTTAGCTTGATATTATGGAATTTTCCCGAGCAATTTATAGTTCCTCCATTTGCAACCATTACTTGACATTCTGGTGCTGGGTATAGGAAACAATTTAATTCCTTGGCTACCTTACAATGAATAAAATTATGGGTGCTACCTGAATCAATCAACACTATTACCATTTTCTTCTTGATATGTCCTTCTATCTTGAGAGTTTGAGGAGTGGTAATTCCTGCCAGTGCATTACATGATATCATCGAGTTCATTTCTTCCTCTTCTAGGGCTGGTTCCTGGTGTATATCCTCTTCTTGTTCATTTTCTTCTTCCTCTTCACAATCTATGTAAAATAATTTCTTCTCAGCACACTTATGACCTTTAGTGTATTTTCTATCACAACTGTAGCAAAGTCCTTTTGCTCTTTTTTCTTCCAATTGTTGTGGTGTCAACCTTGTAGGTTGTGGAAATCTAGGCGTAGCAACACTTCCTTCTTTATAGAATTGGGTGGTAGGCTTCCTTGTCGCCATAATTTTACATTCAACTTTTCTTGCCAACCTGAATGCCTTCTCCAATGAATCAGGTTCCAGAACGCGAACTTCATGTTGGATGTTATCCTTTAAAGTGCCTATGAAGAGATCAATCCTATTTTCCTCTGGAATATCAGTTACCCTTATATTCAATTTTTGGAAGTCCTCAATGTGCTGCCCCACTAAACCCTTTTCTTTGAGATTTATCAATTGGCTAAAGAAGGTGTTTCTCTTTGTATCCTCATAATGTGCTATCATTTCCTCCGTAAAAATTGACCAAGTGACAATTTTTTTACGGGAGAAAAGCCATCGATACCATACAAATGTATTTTGTTCTAAATGTAAAGTTGCAATGCGTACCTGTTGTGTGTTTTGCACATTATTGAGATCAAAATATTGCTCCATCTGTAGTATCCATGTTACAGGATCCTTTCCATCAAACTTCCTCATATCCATTTTTGGAATATGGTGGTTCTTCCCACCAACATTCGAGTTTATGAAATCACGATTAGCATTTATTTTGTTCTCATCATGAGGTTCTTCTCCTATATTTCCGCCATTAGGAATCATTTCTGGTTTTAAGCTTGTCATCAAGCCTTCCATGTATGCTTTTAGATCATTCTTCATGTTTTCCATGTTGTCTTTTATGTCATCCATCTTAGCTTCCATGCCCACTTCCATGCCATCCATCTTAGCTTCCAAACCATTCATCTTAGCTTCCACGCCTTTCTTCAAACCATCCATCTTAGTTTCCATGCCTTTCTTCAAAACTTCCATTTCATTTTTTGTTGTTCTTTGCGAGAGTGAAATTTGTTGCACTTGCTCTTGTAATTTTGATATGTCATGTTGCCATTCTTCGTCTTCATGAGTCATAGTAGAGCCTTCTAAAGGCTTAATGGGCGTTGAATTATTTTTAGGGGCCATTTTAGAATCCAATACTAATACTTATTCTACAGTATTTCCTTGGAATCAATTCAACTTGATTATTCAAACAAGACTTATGCAATTCGGAAAAAAAATACACACCTTTTACTTGCTTTTGAGGAGCTCTATATTGAAATTGAATTATCTTTGTAATTGGAGATCTTAAATATCTGAAATTCAGCCCTATAGTAGCCCTCTGAAGCTTCTTTAAAATGCCATAGGTCTGATCTGATTTGGATTCTTCAAGACAAAGTTATTTCCAATCTCCCACAATGACCTAATTATGGACTGGTTCAGTAGAGTGAACTTGTACGACTTTCCACGTGTCACTGTTTCATCCTTCACCTTTGAAATTGATAGCCAAGAAACTACAGTCCATGTAATTATGACCAATTTTTACGGCACTCCAATCCGATGCTCAGAGAGAGAGTTATTTAACTTTTCCCACGATCACGTCTTTGAGATGAAATTCAGGAGCCTAACAAAGCACCACCTTCCACAGATCATATCTCCAAAAATATTGCGAATCAAGATCTGAAATTTTTTGATGAGTTTCCTTAGGATTTCAGCTTCGCACCCTAAAAATTTTAGATTCTGAACCTTCGTAGAAAATAAGTTATAGCGCAAATTCCACGATGACCTGTTTAGGAGCCTGAAAAAAGACCTAACTTCCACAGATCATATCTATGAAAATATTGCGAACCAAGCTCTGAAAAATTTAAAATATCTTCCTTAGACATTCAGATTCACACCCTAAAAATTTCAGCTTCTGAAACTTCTTAGAAAAAAAGTTATAGCGAAAATTCCATGATGACCTGTTTGGAGCAGCGAAACCCTAGAATCCAAAGCTCTGATACCAAATGTTGTGAAACCAGCTCCAAAAATAGAAGAAACGAGATATCAACGCCTTATAAATAAGCCACTTCGAGGGGGAAACCTCCAATACATTACATGAATGAACAATTCTTGGATGATACAATTTACAAAACCTCCTTTCTATATATAGGAGTCCATGGGGCCATGATGTAATCCTAGTGGGCCACAATGTAATCCTAGCCGACCTAACAATAATAATTTAAGGGCACAATAATAACAAAATGGGGGTTACAATGGTACAATAATAACAATAAGGGGGTTACACTAACAACAATAAGGGGCTATACTAGTAATATAGGGACCTAACAATAGTGCACTGCGTACTTTTAGTGGAAATGAATGCCCCTCCTTATGCCTTGTAACTATGCCATGCACCCTCCTTGTGGCCCTAGAATTCATCCCTATCACATGGAGAAATCCTAGAAATATAAGGAAAAGACCCTCTAGCAGATGTTTTTGAGGAACCCCTTACAAAAATAGCCTAAATATCTATTTGTAGTGGAGGTCTCTAGAGGAGGTTGGTGGGTGGAGGTTTTTGTGGATGTTTTTTTTCTGGTGTGTTTCTAATCATAAACTTCACCGATGCATTTAACTCACAAAGCACTGGTGCATACTGAAAATTTGCACACCGAGACACCGTGCTCTCTGTACAAACCCACCTGGTCTGTATCATTACTGTAGTGCACCGATGCACTACTCAGAAACATGCCCGATGTGTCTTAAAAACGTGCGCTCAAACAAAAACAGGGCGGGTGCACTATGCATAAACCACCCAGTGCGTCTCAAAAACCCGCGCATCGAAATAGGGTTAAATAAAAAAATTACCGGAAAAAAAAACCGCATTTTCACTTATTCAGTGCTCCATAAGTCTCAAGCACCAGTGTAAAATTCCCTTGTGTGAGGTGGCCTGCCATCGGTGCTCCCATTGCACGCATTGCTGTTGTCCATTGCCCACCTTCTGGATTTCGAATTTTGGAAAATGGTGGAAAAATTTAGTTTCACAAATTCTTCAGCAAATATGCCTCCTCGACGCCCAAATGTACATGTATTTTAATTTTTTCTCAATAATGAAACTTTTTAGCGGATTATATTTTTCAAAAAAGTTAAAATTTAACATTAAAAAAAAAATTCCTACGTAGTGTGCTAGAGTCGTTCAGCTCGCACCGTTTGCAGTGTGGCTTGTAAATTTACAGGCTGCATTTTGAACGATGCTAACGGAAACCGCACCGAGTCCGGTGTGGTACCAAAAATGGCGCACCTTTTTTTTTAAACCTATATGGTGGGGCAGTCATTTAAATGACTGCACCTTTGACTATGTACCATTTTCGGGAGGGTGGTGCTTTGACTAAACTATCCGCCCTGGGGTGGATAATTCGATTAGCGCACTGCCCTCTGGAAACTGGTACATAGTGAATGGTGTGGCCCTCTAAACGACCGCACCCTTGACTATATACTAGTGTCAGGAGGGCGGTGCACTAACTAAAAATTCTGTCCCGGGGTGCATAGTTTGGTCAACGCACCGCCCTCCCGACAATGGTACATAGTCAATGGTGTGGTTGTTTAAACGACTGCACCATTGACCGTGTACTGATGTCAAGAGAGCGATGCGTTAACAAAACTATCCGCCCTAGGGTGAATAGTTTGGTCAACTCACTGCCCTCCTGACACTGGTATATAGTCAATGGTGCAGTCGTTTACAGGACCACACCGTTGACCATGAATTAATGTTGGGCAGTGCGTTTACCTAACTATCTACCCTGGGGTGGATAGTTTCATCAACTCACCATAGAGGAAAGTACACTCCATGTTTTGCGGTGCGCTGAAAATTTCCATGTACACTGAGGACGGTGCGCGATAAAAATAGTTGCACCGGTATCGGTGCATGACTGTTTTTTTGGGCGCACCGAATATATTTTTTTTCAAATTATATATATATATATATATATATTTGTAAATACATGTCTCATTTAATATAAAAAATATATTTAATATGTGAATCATTTAGTGACATCAAAGGAGGGAGGAGAGGGAACATCAAGAACATATGGCAGACCAATATAATGTGGTTCGCCTGTGGGAGGCACGAGAGAGGGAGAGACTTATGTACCCTCACACTATTATGGTAGCCACCCAATTTCTCCTAAGGGAGGTAGGCCTCCTCAAGTTCTATGAGGAGGCTACATCCCTAAAGGGACATAATGGGTTATTATGAAAACTCATATTCAGGTGGAGGACATATATTTTTTTACCGGCCATTCTAGGAGAGGGAAAGATTTTCCCTTGTTACCAGAGGTCCCCATCTGCTATGTAGCAGGGAGTTAGTTGATGTACTCCCAGAGATAAATTAGCGCCAATATACTTTCTCCTGCAGATTTTCAGGTCTCTGGTGGTTAGGTACATATTGCTTCATTTGGTTCAGAGGAGGTGAGGTGCCTCTCAATATTGTTGTTGACCATTGCACACCATACTAGTGATGGGTGTTAGCCACCTATAAAAATTTGTCATACCAAATGGTGGCTAAACCCTTTTTAGCCTTCAAGAAACAATTCATTTCCAAATTGTGAGTTCTTGAAGTCTTATGATGATAATTACCCTTTGAGTTAATCTTCACTGCTGTTTCACTATTAGTCCTAAAGTACCTATTGTTTACTAAGGGCAAAAACTGTTCAAAGAGGCTCCATTTTCCATCATTTCACTTCCCTTTTCACTCACAAAAGGATTCCATTTTTCATCCTCATTTCCTTCCATAAAATCCCTCAAAATACCTTCATTTTAACCTCTAAATCATCCTAAACCCCTTTTGAACCTTATATTTCCCTCTATTTGGTTTAAAAATCCCTCTTCTCACCTATCGGAACCCTTACTTGGCCTCAAAAACCTTTGTTTTTGGTCTAAAAATCACTCTTCTGCACTATATAGGTCTTAGGCCCCTGAGGGCTTATTTCCTTTAAGCCTTTTTTCTCATATAACCGAAGCCTCGCAATCAGGCGCTTAAATACATAAACCTCCGTTCAAAAAAACTTACCTTCTTCTATTTTTCCATTTCCCGACGTTGTGGTTCAAAATGAATCTGGACCATTGATCTAAGCAGATCAACGGCCATCGGGTCACTTCTCCTTCCCCTCATTTCATCTATCGTCCCTATTTTCCTTTCAAATTCTCCTCCTCATCTTTAGATCTCAGCCATCCGTTCATGCAGATCCAACGACTCTCGTATAACCCGACCGCCACCCCGCCGTTCGCTCCACGACAAAGAAGAACACATCATCGTCGGACCCACCAGTTCTTCCACCTGCATACATTGTCGCTATCGCATGCAACCCACACCGTCCGATCAAAACTGCATGATCCGACGGTGAAGATCTATTTCACAAAATATTTATGCCCGAGGATTAGCGCTCCAAAATTTTGCGAAATAGGCGGTATTGGGAGGGACACGTGTCAGATGATGTATGTAATCACATTCCATTCACTCAAAACTACCTCCCCTTGTTTCATTTTGCGAAAACCATCTTTTGTTTTCCGCCTTACCGCAAATTTCCACAATGATGCCTTCGCTTTTAATCCCAGCCGTCGGTCTCTAAGATCTAACGGCTCGTATTATATCACAACCCCATTCATTTTCCATTCATCTATTGTCCCAAATTCTTCATCGAGAGATCTCCACCGTAGATTTTCCTGATCTAATGGTCCACGTCTCTCATCGCACTCAAACCCCATCGGACTTGGTTAGCTTCTCTGCCAGGGTTTTCCTCCCTTTTTTCTGCTGCATCCACATTTTTCCTCACTGCTCCTCCACCCTCACAAGCCTCTGTTGCAGTTATACCCCGCACGTAGGTTTTATATAATTTTTTTATTTGTTTGGTTGCAGGATTTAAATGGTGGATCCATTAAAATTTTCCTACAGTCACAAAGGTGACATAAACGCACAGGGTGACGATCCTGTGGCACAAATCAATTGCAAAAAGGGACGAAGGAAGGGTGAATTGCGCGTCTCGGTCACTATATCATGATCACTGGCCAAATGAATAAATCCTCTGACAGAAAACCACCTGTGCCAGTGAAACAAAGTAGTAAAGTGTATCAGAATGAAGAAATTAATGATAAAGGGATTAATGCCTAAACATGAAGATCAGGGTTTTTAATCCACAAGTTAAAGAGATTAAGACAATGTCAAGGAATGAAGACCCGAAGACAAAGATTAAGGCTAATTAAGCCTAAACACAGAGCAAAAGAAAATTAAAAGTGTTTTAAGGAAAAAAAAAGAGTTATATCAATCAAAGAAAGCCTCCACTACCACATCAGAGGCTAAAATATCCTTTCAGCTACCAAAAGTGCCACCTACAGCTTTCATAAATTAAAAGAAGGCATAGTTATTTCCTAGTCAGTGATATTTTGTTTAAAGATAGCCAGAGCTATTTCCAGCCTGCCTAAAGAGTTTTAAAGTCAAAAAAATCTGCCGAGTAGCTAAATACTTAATAAAAACCAATTAATACAGAGAAAATATCAGAAATCTTCTCTATTGAACCCCTCAAAGACAGAGAAGCATTAACTTGTATTAATTGAATAGATTGCCCTTTTCTTTCATTCCACCTCCTCATTTTCTTATAAAATCTCCTTGAGGAGCACATTGTAAAGGGTTGGTGGTTGGACTCTAATGTAATAGTTGCTGTATTGAATCATTGTTGAATGTAAATAAGTTTTGAAGCTCTGAAGCTCTGTTAAGTTATTGAAGAAGATAGGCTGAGAAGAGATGTTTGAAGCTGTGATGAAACATTGGACATGTAGTTTGTAACTGGATTGACAATCAATATACAAGCTAATTTTTGGGATCCTGGTCTATATCATTGGTGAAGTACCTCTTATTGTTATTGTTTTCCTTTCATGTATGCCATTTTGTTCACTTTTCTCTAATAAAGAGCAGCAAGCATAGAGCTAGAATTTACTGTTAAAAGTATCCTACTCTCACTGATAAGCTTTATCTATATGTTTTCTGCTAATTGTGATATTTGGGAATGACTTGAATTAAGTGTAAAAATTATCAAGGAATGTTGGTTAGTCCATGTCTTGATGTGCAAAACTTGAAAGGAAGTTATTGAATGATATTTTCATTACATGGTAAGTAGAGTTACACTAGGAAAGTTTATGATTTGCCCTGTCTTCTAGTTCTTTCTCCAAAGGTTGTTTGAAAGTTTCCCTAAGAGTATGCTAAAAGCAGACCATGATTGTAATACATATGACCTGATCTTAAGCTGCACTTTTTTTTCTTATATGTTTTCATCCCTTCTGAAAGTAGGCTGGTGAGATTATTGGATTGTTGTCTGATAAGTTATATTTAATTCAAGCTTGTCCAAAGAAGTATATGGTTAGCCCTGTCCTTTGGCTGGTTTCAAACAGTTGCTTAAAAAGGATTTTCTTGTATGGAAAGTTGATAAATCCTTTTTGAAATTATTGGCTTTTTCCACTCTCTCAACACTTTTAATGTTCCACTCCATCATTTAAATCTAAAGGATCTTTTGATATATATGACTTGCCCCTTGGACCACTCTTGGAATTGTTGTACAATTAAACCCTTTTGTGACTCCATCGCCCAATGCATTAAAACTGCTTCACACTAATCCTGTCTGCTTAACACTTCTCAATATACGCATCTTCACCCTTCGGAAACTCTTTCATTTTGTGACATTCCATCCAATTAAAGATCATACTTGACCAACCAAACAAACAAAAACCCTTGTTCTTAATAACTAGCCTAATATCATACTAAAAGCCTTAAATATCACATCTTTAAACACACATATAGAGAGATCCCTCTCTGGATTCAGGAGGGCTAGATCCTAGAATCCCAAAGTGGTTTTTGATGTAAGCTCTACAACATTTAGTCTTGCTACTCTACTAAATTATAGAGATCTAACATTCCTGGCGACTCCACTGGGGACTATCTGAGTAAAATCCTTAAAACAAGACACTTAGAATTCAGTACAGTATGAATAGCTTTCTTCAAGCACTACCAAACATGTGGTAATCATGATAGGACTTGTTTGAATTAGTGACAAACTAAGTAACACTTAGAGTTCTTACAGACCCTTATCAAACCTTAGAGGAATCAGCTAGCTAAGCCATAAGAGTAAACTCTATTTGTCTCATCACCATAGCTAAGTGTTGAAACAGATTTAGGACACTCTCATAACCTATAGGACTAAAAAACTAAGAAAACCCAAAAATATTTCAGATTGGTATTCAAACCTGTTAATGGTGGTGGACCATAAAACATTTTACCTTCTAAAGCTAAAAATTTCCACCTGGTGACTCCACAATCCTGAATAGACCTAAAGACTCCACTGGGAAACCCTTTACTATCATAACATCATATAAACTCAGTTAAGGAAACTTTAATGATTGAGTTGTCATGTTAAAGGATCAGTTAGCCTAACAAAGATTGTCATATTTGGTTAAACTTTTCTTATTATTGGGTCAGCAAACATAGCATAGTGGCTTCTAGAAGAGTTCATACTAGAGAATATCCTGACCCAAACCCTCCTGAGATAGTTGATAATCCTGAAAGCATACTTAGGAAGTCTCCTAAGGCTCAAGCTTCAACTGTTGTCAGACCAGTCCAAAGAGCTAATTCTGTTCTTGAAAACCTTACAGCTCTACAAGATTCACAAGTTGACTTAAGAAACCCATTCAGAACTAGGTCACTTGATGATATATATCAGACAGACTTTGAGCCTTCACCTTTATCCCAAGATAGTGGTGAAAACACTGCTAGTAGAGAAACTACCCCACCTGATTTGCATTTCCTTCATAATTTTGGTTTCTCTCATCCGAGATCTTCTCAACAGCCTTTTGTTGGTCCATCCATTTCTGTTATCTATACACCCACTTTTCAAACCACACCATTCCATCAACCCCCTCCCATCTTACATCCTCCACTTGTAAACCCCCCATTTTTCCCACAACCTCCTCTCATGGAAACATGGTATGCTCCTCTAGTCCTTCCTTTACCTCTAGTCAATCTACCACAGGACTATCAGTCCAAGATACCATTATATGATGCCAGTGGTACTATTATTGCTTCACAACATGTGGACAAGATGAATGACTATTTTGATAGAAATGAGATAGATGATGAAACTGTCAAACTCAGATTATTTTGTCAAAGTCTAGGGGGAGAAGCAAGAAAATGGTTCAAAAGCTTAACCCCTAATAGTATTAATGACCTCCAAGCCCTCCATCAGTCATTCTTAAACAAGTGGGAAGTTAGAAAAAACCCTCTCCAAATACTTTCAGACTACAACAATCTCAAAAGAAACACTGGGGAAAGTGTTCAAAATTATTGCACTAGGCTCAATAGTGTTTATAATGCACTGCCCCCAGACTTGAAACCTCCACAAGGTTCGGCTTTGGCCAAATTTCCTGAAGGATTTGATCCTAAAATGGCATATCAGCTAAGAGAAAGAGAACCCTTGACTTTGGAAGACATGCAAAAGGGAGCTCTTGCTGTGGAAGTAAATCTCATAGAGAAAAGAGCGAGAATGAGGAATGAAAAGAAAGTATCATTTAGGGAAGAATATACCCCCTCCACATCTAGCTAAAAAATGGAAAGGATGATGGAAGAAATGATGAAAAATATGAGCATACTTGAGAGAACACAATCTAGAGAAAACCAATCAGCTCCCCAAAACTGAAATCAAAATCAATCTCAAAATCAAAATCAGAAATTTAGGAGAAATCAACCTCAAAATAGACAAAGAGAGGATGACCAATAGATCAGACCTCCCTTCCAAGAAAAATATGTAAGTGATGTGGAAGAAACAATTTAACAAACAGAGGAAGATGACATAAATATGTTGGGAGTAGGTAGTGACCATTTTGATGTTCCTATTAATAAATAACAAGGTCTATACACATCATATGATGATAAAATAACAGAGGATGAACATTATTATCAAGAGCTGGAAAATGTCATCATATAAACCCCAAAAGAATATGACCTTAGGAGTAAAAAGAATATTGAAGCTCCCAAGAACAAAACCTCTGAAAACTCTACAAAAAACAGCCCTGTGAGCAAACCCAAAAACATTAAACGAAAAGACAAAACAGTGGCTATAAATTCTGATCAAAACAAAGATAAAGGCACTCAAATTAATGAAAAACAGAGTGCAAACTTAGCAGTGTTATCACCTTAGCTAGTGCTCCTAGTAAAACAATTTTGACCAATGTAAATAGAGGAAATCAGCAAACTAATTTTGCTGATAAAGTGGTGATTAACAATGCTGAAACAAACATTGTAAAAAATCAGTTGCCTTTCAGTTTGAAACATGAAATTGCCAAGATTAAAATCTCTGTTCCCCTCACTGAATTAGTCACCCAGGATGTCTATAGATCACAAATTTTGAAAGCCTTCAACATAGGGGAAAATAATGACACTATCAATCTCAATGATGACCAACCATAGCTCTTATTTGGTCCTAAGATTGAAGGAAGATACCAAGAAGTGCCAGTTCCTCCATTTTATGTTAGTTTGAAAATTCATGACAAAATTTTACATAATGCTATGCATGACTCAGGGGCCTCTCACAACTTAATGCCCAAAGCAGTAATGGAGAGTCCAGGCCTTGAAATCACCAGACCATACAAAGATCTATATTCCTTTGACTCCAGTACAGTGAAATGTTTAGGTTTGATCAAAGACATTTGTGTAAAATTAGCTCAAATTCCAACCAAGTGTTTAGTGATGAATATTGTAGTGGCTGATGTACCCCCCAAATATGGTATGTTGTTATCAAGATCATGAGGAGCTAAGTTACAAGGAACAATGCAAATGAATATGGCATATGCTACCATCCCTATTTTTAATCAAACTAGAAGACTTTATAGGGAATCTCACATGCAATACATGGTCAGTAGCCAAGAGAGACTGGAAAACTCTCCTCTTTATTATGTGCATACATGCCTTGACTCATTTATTCTCTTCAATAATGAAACATTTAATGAGAAAGAAGCCTTAACTGACTTAGTGGCCACCTCTCACTGTAACATAGTGGCAGACACAGAAAAGGAGGAAGACAAGACAAAAGTATCAAGACAGTTTGCCAAATTAGAAAATTACAGCCAACTAATCACAGGTCTAGGGCTACAAAACAATCATCCATTGGTTGTTAACCTTGAGAATCAAGAGGAGAGTCATCAACATAATGAAGAACATGAGGGACTAAACCAAATTCAACATAGTATTGGCTTACAAGAACAATCTAAAAGCACACAAGATAAAGAGGGTAGTAGTCAAACTAGTAAATCTGAAACTAGTTCTCTCTGGAGTATGAGTTTTGATGGTTCTCATAGTAAGAATAGTGCAGGTGCAGGAGTGTGGCTTCACAACACAATGAACAATCATGTTGAAGGACACTCATACAAATTGAACTTTCCATCCACAAATAACATAGCTAAATATGAGGCACTCCTTCTAGGCTTGCATTTATTGAAAAAATTAGGAGCCAGAAGGATAATTGTTCATGGAGATTCTGAACTAATAATTAGGCAAATTAATGGGGAATATACTACAAAACATCCCAGATTGAGAGCCTATAGGAATGATACCCTAGATTTACTCAAAAAATTTGATGAATATGAACTTACCTTTTTCCCTAGAAACCAGAATATGCTAGCCAATGCACTGGCCATTTCTGATAGTACTTGCAAAAGGCCTAGTGAAAGAAAAAAACACACAATTCAAGAGAAATATAGACCAGCCATCCCAGACAATGAAAAATACTGGCAAGTGTTTAAGGGAGATAAACAAATAGAAGACTTCCTACAGTCTAGAAATGAATTTGAGCCACCAAGTTCAGATTTAGAGTATGACCGAGACTGTCTTATTGAAGAAAACTCACTTGATGAAGTAGTAAAGTCTCTAGAGATTGCTGTTATAAATCTGTTATCTAATAAAATTGAACATACAACAAAGGTTAGTGCAGATTTAGAAAAGGAAGATTTAGAAATGCTGCAATCTAGCACTCAAACCTTGCCAAAAGGACTGGTCCTATTAGAAGAGTTGTTTGATTTCAATGATGTTGCCAGAAAACCAAAATTGGAGCCTGTTGAAATTGAAGTAGAAGAATGTAACATAGGCAGTGAACAAAAACCAAAAATGGTCAAACTGTCTAAAACATTGCCAGCTCACATCAAACTGAAATATATTGAGCTATTGAAAGAGTTCTCTGATGTATTTGCATGGAGTTATGAAGATCTTAAATCATATGACACATAAATAATTCAGCATAAGATACCCCTCAAGGAAAACCAGAAGCCCTACAGACAAAAATTGCGCAGAATAAACCCTGTTCAATTACCCCTGGTTGAGAGAGAAATTAAGAAAATATATGATGCTGGAATTATTGTCCCTATTAGATACTCAAAGTGGGTGTCTAATCTTGTGTCAGTTAGGAAGAAAACAATAGAGATTAGGCTTTGTATTCATTTTAGGAACTTAAACAGAGCCTCATTAAAATAAAACTACCCTTTACCCAAGATGGATCACATTTTACAAAAGGTAGTTGGTTCTAGAATAATTTCTTTGCTAGATGGCTTCTCAGGTTACAATCAGATATTAGTACATCCTGATGATCAACTCAAAACAGCCTTTACCACACCTTGGGGTACTTTAATGTATGTGAAATTGCCCTTTGTTTTAATGAATGCTGGAGCTACATTTCAGAGAGCCATGGATATTGTATTCTTAGAAGAATTAGGCTTCTTCATCATTATTTACCTTGATGACATCACTATTTTTTCCAAAACAGATGAAGAACACCTAGAACACTTGAGAAAAGTCTTTGAGAAATGCAGAAAATTTGGGTTATCTTTAAATCCAAAGAAAACAAGGTCTGGTCTCCAAGAAGAAAAAATACTTGGACACATCATATCAGAAGAAGGGATAAAGATAGACCCAAAGAGGATTGATGGTATATTGCAAATCAACCATCCTAGAAACATCAAGGAACTTCAATTTTTCATTGGGAAGATATTTTTCTTGAGAGGGTTCATACACAATCTAGCTAAACTCCTTAGAAACATGATCGATATGCTTAAAAGAGAAGAAGGAGTTAAATGGACCTTAGAAGCAAATAAATCATTTGAACTGGTTAAGAAAACACTCACCAAAACACTAGTTCTCATTAGTCCTGATTTTACAAAGAATTTCTTCATTTTTTCATCTGCATCAGAACACATAGTAGCTGCTGTCCTATTACAGAAAAACTTGAAGGGACATGAGCAGCCAATTGCATTCTTTATTAAGGCATTGAGATATTCACCTTTGAAGTACAATATCATGGAAAAACAAGCCTTTTCCCTAGTCAAAGCCTTAAAATACTTCAGAGTTTACATTTTACATTCCCACATAATTGGATTTGTGCCAAATTCAGTTGTAAAAGACATTCTAACCCAAGATCCAGATGGCAAAAGAGGAAAATGGATTGTTGTGATACTTGAATATGATTTAGAAGTAAAGCCCACTAAGCTCATAAAAGGCCAAGGACTATAAAGATTAATGGTCGAGTCTAATTTTGAAGCTCTTGATATAAACATGTTAGATGCATTAGATGAACAGGAGGAGTTGTCAACTCCCATTATTGAAGATCATTTTCTATTTTCTTCTTGGTATGCTAATATTTTATATGTTTTTCTCAATTTAAATACACCTCTTGGTTTGTCTAAAATGAAGGCAAGATTTTTAAAGTTGAAAGCTATTAATTACTGCATTTTGGATAAATGTCTATATTGGAAAAATGCTAGTGGATTATTGCTTAAATGTTTTCCTGAGAATGATGCAGATAAGATCAAGCATGAATTACATGAAGGAGAATGTGGAGGCCGCCTCTATTGGAAGAAAATTGCCAACAAAATCCTTAGAGCAGGTTACTATTAGCCCACCCTCTTTCAATATGTCCACAAAATGATTATTGCCTGTCACAAATGCCAACTCTTTGAAGGCAAAAGAAAACCGCTTCCCTTACCCTTGCATCCAATCACTGTTGAAGCTCCTTTTCAGCAGTGGGGTCTAGAATTCATTGGGGAAATCCATCCAGCCTCATTTTCCCAACATAGATGGATCCTTACTACAAAAAACTATTTTACCAAATGGATAGAAGCAATCCCTTCTAGGCAAGCCACTATCTCTGTCATCATAAAATTCCTTGAAAATCATATCCTATCTAGATTTGGCTGTCCTAGGAAGATTATCACTGAAAATGATTCTGCATTTGGATCCAAAAATATGGTTGAATTCTGTCATAAATATCATATTACATTGGGCCATTCTATTGCTTATTACCCTCAAGGTAATGGGTTGGCAGAATCCTCAAGAAAAAGTTTGGTGAATATAATCAAAAAGTTGCTGGAAGACAATAAGAAATCATGGCATACAAAGCTAGTACATGCACTATGGGATGACAGATTAAAACTTAAGAAATCAATTGGAATGTCACCCTACCAGCTAGTTTATGGAGCAGATGCAATTTTTCCAACCAGTCTAGGAGTGCTAGTCATGAAGCTGATCCAAGAAGTGCAGTCTGAGGATAATGATATGACAAGAAGAATCAATCAGAATATACATCTTCAACAAACCAGAGAAGAAGTCTACAACAAAGCTCTACAAAATAAAGAAAACATCAAGAAGTTGTTTGATAAGAGGACAAAATCAAGTGATTTCAACATTGGTGACAAAGTTTAGAAGTGGGATTCCAGGAGAGAAGATAAGGGAAAACATGGAATATTTGATAACTTATGGCTAGGCCCTTATCTCATTCATTCTACCGCTGGTAACAATGCTTATTTCTTGTAGGAAGTGAATGGAACTGAACTTCTTGGAGGTCCTGTCAATGGCAAGATGCTCAAGCATTACTTCTGTCAAGAGTTATGAGTTCCAAGGCTTTTTACTTTCCATTGTAAATTATCATTGTCAGAACATTGCATTCAAAGTTAGAAAAATTAAAATACAAAAACAATAGAAAAAAAAAGATGGCAGAAATAAAAAAAGAAAGGTACAACCCCATACCAAAAAAGAGAGACAAAGTCTGAAAGTGTGCAAGCTCAAATGCCACTCCTAAAAACACATTTCTAGTTAGTCATACGACCTAATCATGACTAATTAGCTTTTCAATTTACTGCTGATAGGTTAGTGAATTAGATCAGCCAAACAACTTATTCTTGGCTTATCAGTAAGGTAGATTAGGATAGAGAAACAATGGTTCTAAAAATCTCAAAATTGAACCAAAAAGAAAGAGGAAACAACTCAAACAAGACCAAAACCAGAGCTGAAGAAATAATGAAGGATGTTTTTAAATTTTCAGATCTTAAGCCTTCACAATTTTGTTTTAAATTTTCTGCAAATTTTAGTCTATGTGCAGCTTATTTTTATGCCATAAATCAATAGTAAGTTAGACTGCTTAATCCTGGCTTGGCTGCTTTTAAATTTCCTGTATTAGAATTTAGAGAATAAAGGTCTGTCAGACAGGCTAATCCTGACATATAGTAGTTAGGCAGAGAAATTTATGAGTTCAACTTCTTAATCTGAACTCATGGAGAAATAAGAGTAGACTTAGATAAGTTTTCTATTTTCAAAAATAATAAAAAGTTTATGAAAAGAGTTTGCCAATCCAAATGCACTCTGAAGAGGAAAAAATGTTAGAAGCATGAGGAATGGGTAGGTAGAGATGTTGTTTTGATAGAATTCCATTGTTTCAGATTGTTTCAAAGATTGTCAGATCAAAGAAAGGTCAGCTAAAGGAAAATAAAGTTGATGCCCAATGGATGAAGGCACTAGTTTACTAAAAAGTCAGAGATCAATAGCTGAGGTTATGGACACCTAAAGAACTAGCTGTTCTCCCCATGTGGAGCCACTGTTAGCCACCTATAAAAATTTGTCATACCAAATGGTGGCTAAATCTTTCTTAGACTTCAAGAAACAATTCATTTCCAAATTGTGAGTTCTTGAAGTCTTATGATGATAATTACCCTTTGAGTTAATCTTCACTGCTGTTTCACTGTTAGTCCTAAATTACCTGCTATTTACTAAGGGAAAAAATTGTTCAAAGAGGCTCCATTTTCCATCATTTCACTTCCATTTTCACTCGCAAAAGGATTCCATTTTTCACTCTCATTTCCTTCCATAAAATCCCTCAAAATACCTTCATTTTAACCTATAAATCCTCCTAAACCCCTTTTGAACCTTATATTTCCCTCTATTTGGTTTAAAAATCCCTCTTCTCACCTATTGGAACCCTTACTTGGCCTCAAAAACCTTTGTTTTTGGTCTAAAAATCACTCTTTTTCACTATATAGGTCTTAGGCCCCTGAGGGCTTATTTCCTTTAAGCCTTTTTCCTCATATAACCGAAGCCCCGCAATCGGGCGCTTAAATACATAAACCTCTATTCAAAAAACCTTGCCTTATTCTATTTTTCCATCTCCCGACGTTGTCCTTCCCCTCATTTTATATGTCATCCCTTTTCTCCTTTCAAATTATCTGCCTCATCTTTAGATCTCAGCCATCCGTTCATGCAGATCCAACGGCTCTCGCATAACCCGACCGCCACCCCACCGTTCACTCCACAACAAAGAAGAACACGTCATCTCCAGGCCCACCAGTTCTTCCACCTGCACACATTGCCGCTATCGCATGCAACCCGCACCGTCCGATCAACACTGCACAATCCGACAGTTGAAGCTCCATTTCGCAAAATATTTATGTCCGAGGATTAGCGCTCCAAAATTTTGCGAAATGGGCGGTATTGGGAGGGACATGCATCAGATGCTGTATGGAATCACATTCCATTCGCTCAAAACTGCCTCCCCTCGTTTCATTTTGCGAAAACCATCCCTGGTTTTCTGCCTTACCGCTGCTCTACACAACGATGCCTTCGCTTTTAATCCCAACCATCGGTCTCTAAGATCTAACGGCTCGTATTATATCACAACCCCATTTTTTTTCCATTCATCTATTCTTCCAAATGCTTCATCGAGAGATCTCCACCATAGATCGTCCTGATGTAACGGTCCACGTCTCTCGTCGCACTCAAACCCCATCAGACCTGTTTAGTTGCTCTGCCAGGGTTTTCCTCCCCTTTTTCCGCTATATCCATATTTTTCCTCACTACTCCTCCACCCTCACGAGCCTCTATTGCAGTTATACCCCGCACACAGGTTTTATATAATTTTTTTATTTGTTTGGTTGCAGGTTTTAAATGGTGGATCCATTAAAATTTTCCCACAGTCACAAAGGTGACATAAACGCACAGGATGACGATCCTGTGGCACAAATCAATTGCAAAAAGGGATGAATGAGGGGTGAATTGTGCGTCTCGGTCACTATAACATGATCACTGGCCAAATGAATAAACCCTCTGACATAAAACCACCTGTGCCAGTGAAACAAAGTAGTAAAGTGTATTATAATGAAGAAATTAATGATAAAGGGATTAATTCCTAAACCTGAAGATCAGGGTTTTTAATCCACAGGTTAAAGAGATTAAGACAATGTCAAGGAATGAAGACCCAAAGACAAAGATTAAGGCTAATTAAGCCTAAACACAGACCAAAAGAAAATTAAAAGTGTTTTAAGGAAAAACAAAGAGTTATATCAATCAAAGAAAGCCTCCACTGCCACATCAGAGGCTAAAATATCCTTTCAGCTACCAAAAGTGCCACCTACAACTTTCATAAATTAAAATAAGGCATAGTTATTGCCTAGTAAGTGATATTTTGTTTAAAGACAACCAGAGTTATTTCCAGCCTGCCTAAAGAGTTTTAAAGTCAACAAAATCTGTCGAGTAGCTAAATACTTAATAAAAACAAATTAATACAGAGAAAATATCAGAAATCTTCTCTATTGAACCCCTCAGAGAAAAAGAAGCATTAACTTGTATTAATTGAACATATTGCCCTTTTCTTTCATTCCACCTCCTCATTTTCTTATAAAATCTCCTTAAGGAGCACATTGTAAAGGGTTGGTGGTTGGACTATGATGTAATAGTTACTGTATTGAATCATTGTTGAATGTAAATAAGTTTTGAAGCTCTGAAGCTCTGTTAAGTTATTGAAGAAGATAGACTGAGAAGAGATGTTTGAAGCTGCGATGAAACATTGGACATGTAGTTTGTAACTGGATTGACAATCAATATACAAGCTGATTCTTGGGATCCTGGTCTATATCATTAGTGAAGTACCTCTTATTATTATTGTTTTCCTTTCATGTATGCCATTTTGTTCACTTTTCTTTGATAAAGAGCAGCAAGAATAGAGCTAGGATTTACTGTTAAAAGTACCCTACTCTCACTGATAAGCTTTATCTATATGTTTTCTGCTAATTGTGATATTTGGGAATGACTTAAATTAAGTGTAAACATTATCAAAGAATGTTGGTTAGTCCATGTCTTGATGTGAAAAACTTGAAAGGAAGTTCTTGAATGATATTTTCATTACATGCTAAGTAGAGTTAAACTAGGAAAGTTTATGGTTTTCCCTGTCTTCTACTTCTTTCTCCAAAGGTTGTTTGAAAGTTTCCCTAAGAGTATGCTAAAAGCAGAGCATGATTGTAATACATCTGACCTGATCTTAAGCTGAACTTTGTTTTCTTATCTGTTTTCATCCCTTTTGAAAGTAGTCTGGTGAGATTACTGGATTGTTGTCTGATAAGTTAGCTTTAATAAAAGCTTGTCCAAAGAAGTCTATGGTTAGCCCTGTCCTTTGGCTGGTTTCAAATAGTTTCTTAAAAGGCTTTTCTTGTATGGAAAGTTGATAAATCCTTGTTGAAATTATTGGCTTTTTCCACTTTCTCAACACTTTTAATGTTCCACTCCATCATTTAAATCTAAAGGATCTTTTGATATAGATGAATTTCCCCTTGGACCACTCTTGGAATTGTTGTACAATTAAACCCTTTTGTGACTCAATCACCCAATGGATTAAAACTGCTTCACACTAATCCTGTCTGCCGAACACTTCTCAATATACTTGCATCTTCACCCTTCGGAAACTCTTTCATTTTTTGATATTCCATCCACTTAAATATCATATCTGACCAACCAAACAAAAAAAAACCCTTGTTATTAATAACTAGCCTAATATCATACTAAAAGCCTTAAAGATCACATCTTTAAACACACATATATAGAGATCCCTCTATGGATTCAGGAGGGCTAGATCCTAGAATCCCAAATTGGTTTTTGATGTAGGGTCTGCAACATTTAGTCTTGCCACTCTACTAAATTACAGAGACCTAACATTCCTGGCGAATCCAATGGGGACTATTTGAGTAAAATCCTTAAAATAAGACACTCACCATTTAGTGCAGTATGAATAGATTTCTTCAAGCACTACCAAACATGTGGTAATCATGATAGGACTTGTTTGAATTAGTGACAAACTAAGTAACTCTTAGAATTCTTACAGACCCTTATCAAACCTTGGAGGAATCAGCTAGCTAAGCCATAAGAGTAAAATCTGTTTGTCTCATCACCAGAGCTAAGTGTTGAAACAAATTTAGAACACTCTCATAACCTATAGGACTAAAAAACTAAGAAAACCCAAAAATATTTCAGATTGGTATTCAAGCCTATTAATGGTGGTGGACCATAAAATATTTTACCTTTTAAAGCTAAAAATTTCCACTTGGCGACTCCACAATCCTGAATAGACCTAAAGACTCCACTGGGAAACCCTTTATTATCATAACATCATATAAACTCAGTTAAGGAAACTTTAATGATTAAATTGTCATGTTAAAGGATCAGTTAGCCTAACAAAGATTGTCATATTTGGTTAAACTTTTCTTATTATTGGGTCAGAAAACATAACATAGTGGCTTCTAGAAGAGTTCATACTAGAGCATATCCTAACCCAAACCCTCCTGAGATAGTTGATAATCCTGAAAGCATACTTAGGAAGTCTCATAAGGATCAAGCTTCAACTATTGTCAGACCAGTCCAAAGAGCTAATTCTGTTCCTGAAAACCTTATAGCTCTACAAGATTCACAAGTTGACTTAAGAAACCCATTTAGAACTAGGTCACTTGATGATATAGATCAGACAGACTTTGAGCCTTCACCTTTATCCCAAGATAGTGGTGAAAACACTGGTAGTAGAGAAACTACCCCACCTGATTTGCATTTCCTTCATAATTTTGGTTTCTCTCATCCGAGATTTGCTTAACAGCCTTTTGCTATTCCATCCACTTATGTTATCCATACACCCACTGTTCAAACCACACCATTCCATCAACCCCCTCCCATCTTACATCCTCCACTTGTAAACCCCCCATTTTTCCCACAACCTCCTATCATGGCAACATGGTCTGCCCTTCTAGTCCTTCCTTTACCTCTAGTCAATCTTCCAGAGACCTAACAACGGGAAACACATTAGTTGCCCGCTTTTATTTTATGTTGATTCTTTATTACAAGCGCCACGACTTGTGAGGTGGTCTCTGATTTTTTTGCAGCGGTTTTGTACAACATTAGATGGATGTCGTTCTCAGGCACAAGGGAGGGTGAACTTCATTTTTTCTTCAAAGTTTTTATTTTTTATTTTTTGAGAAGTTTCCAGATAAAAGGCCTAATTTTTTTTGGCAGCCTCATAGGCCAATGCTACACGTACAGATGGATATGTGGGGCCAGATGATGCCCAAGAGGGGCGAGTCTGGCTTTTCTGCCAAGATATCTCATGATGCATTGGATTTGATATCCAGTGTTGATGATCACGCCTTCGTTCTGGTGCCATGTCCATATGTTGGTTTGCATTGGAGAGGGTGTGCCAACATCCTCTTCATAGATTACGAGTCGCTGGATGAGATAGGTAATGTTAGTGTTTTCTTTAAATTTATTCTCACACATTCTTTAACTTTTTTTATTAAATTGTTTAATGAAATTGTCTAATTATTGTTGTGTACTTATATATATTTTGTAGATATTGGGTCATTTGTTGGCGAAAGGATGTCACTGCCACCAAATGATCCAGGTGTAGATCCTACTGACGAGGAGATGGCAGATGCGTAGGATCAGGATGGTGACAAATCTGGTCCTCATGATCATGAGCAGGTACCGTCGGGTGTGCGGCGTAGGCCTAACACTCGATTTAGGATGGAGTTGGGCGACCAAATTTGTCGACTCCTAATGGAGGAGGGAGTCAGGCCGGTCACTATCAGAGAGATACAAGTTGATGATAGGTTGACAACGATATGGAGAGGCATGCCCCGTGATATGTTGACCCTGATGCAGCATATCGTTGGAGCTACCGAATTACTAGTGCGAGCGAGGAGGGTCGGTTGACGTAGGCATGGTGGAGATGCAGTACATCGACAATTGAGCATCGCATCATCTAATGATCATGATCAGGGGATTGATCATCATTCAGCTAGTACTCCACCTCATCCTCCACCTTGTGCCAGAGAGGAGCAGCCTGCAACATCCAGTAGTCATGATCATGAGTAGGCACTAGATCCTGAGGAGGGCACAAGTCCATGTGACGAGGCAAGTCCATCGACTGAGCAGGCCGCCACACCATCCAAAGATCAGTAGGCTAGACCATCCGTGAGTCATCATGAGCAGGAGGTTGATCTTGATTATCATGGGGCACCTCCAGATCAGCAGGAACATGATCGACATCTATCTGAGCATGTCGAGGCTTCACCATCGACTGAGCAGGCCTTGAATAGTACTACTATTGATGTACCATCAGCTGATATTTTACATTTATATGAAATTATATTGTAGTTGTATATTTTTGACATTATACAATTATCTATATATATATGTGGTCCATGTATTTTATTTTCATGTTGCAGATGTACTTAATTTACATGTTGATGTTCATCATGATGTGTATATTGTTAGGTCATGTCAGATATTTTCATTTAATGTGCAGCTTGCAGATAGATGTGTATGTGATAGCAGTTATTTAACATGAGATGTATATTTGATGTTTGTGTTGTGATGATGTTATACAATGATTGTGTTTTGTTAGATGATCATGATCACGATGATTAGATGATGTTAGCGAATTTGAATGTGTTTTTTAGTCAAATATGATGTTTGTATGATTGTTATCATGATCATGATGTTTATTTTTAATATTAAATCATGATATTTATTAAATATTATGTCGTGATTGTAATTGTAATTTTAATTTTAATTGTATGTAAAATTGTGAAATTGTAATTATATTTCTAATTGTAATTTTAATTGTGATTGTAGGTAAAATATTTGTAAAATTTTAATTGTAATTGTGATATTTAATTTATTGTGAAATGATTGTAACTGTAATTGTATATATGTAAAATTGTAATTGTAATTGTAATTGTATGTAAAATTCTAAAATTGTTATTGTAATTGTAATTGTATGTGAAATTGTAAAATTGTAATTGTAATTGTATGTAAAATATTTGTAAAATTTTAATTGTATTAATATGAAATGATTGTAATTGTAATTTTAATTGTAAAATTGTAATTGTAATTGTAATTCTATGTAAAATTCTAAAATTGTAATTGTAATTGTATTTGAAATTGTAAAATTGTAATTGTAATTGTAATTGTAAATTTATGTAGAAACTATATACAAGATGCATGCATATATCCAGATTCTCCTGATCTAACAATATTTTATCTTCTTTCTAAATACAAAATCCTTCCGCTGTTAATATTTTGCGGAAATTAAACATTCAATTGCAAACACATGAAGCAATAAAAACAATCGCACATAACACAGTTGTTTAATGGGAAAGCCTGAAGCTGAAAACCCCAACTATCATATATTATGTATCATGGAGGTCATGTAACAATCTCATACAAAGCTTAGTACATCAAGCTCTCAATACAATCAATTGTCACACACTAATCAGAAGAAATATGCAAATCCATGCAATGATTTCTTGCCACCTGATAGCCTACCTCCACTGCGCAATCCCCGATGAAGAATAGCTCTAAATGAATTCAAATTACCCTTGCCTTGACTGCACAACCCTCATTGGAAACTCCAATGTGTGTGTGATGGAATCAATGCATCACTATAGTCACAACAGATAGTCCATCTTTCCCTTTCACCTATCTCTCCACTGGGTCTCCACTGGAACTGACATGCACTGTAGTTAATTGTTGTATTGTTTAGTTGATTAATGAGTTATTATTTGTGAATTAATTAACTAATTAATTCAATCCACTCTCACTAGTGTATCATTTAGTTAGACTAGATACAACTAGCTCAACTGAGTTTAAATCCATTAACTAAGTTAAACTGAATAACAACTCCATGAACTACTCTTCCAACTCTGTCATAACTTTGCCACTTCAGTTATAACTGAGTCCTCCATGCATGAACCACCAGTAAACCATAGGAATTGTGTAATTCCTTCAGCCCACTTATTTTCCAGCACTGAAACTAAGTGCTCCAAGAGAATAAGTTGTTGTTTATTGATGGATTATTATTAAGAGCTAATAATAATCGACACTTCTATTTTTAGATTGACGATCTATAAATAGACTTCGCCCAATATTCTAAAAATAGAATTTCATATATTTTTCCAGCTTGACCAACCATCCACAAATAGCATCCTGCAACTTCTGAAATATGAACACCATGTCTAAAAATAGACTTGCGCCAAAAATAGCCTACGGGCCCACTTAGTGAAGGCGACTCTTTTCACTAAGCTCATCATATTTTTGAATCTCAACACTCCCTCTCAACAAGATAGTGTTGGCAATATGATGCAGAGTGTTGTCCTTGATGGCAACCCACTTAATGAAGATGAAGACATGAGATTATTGGCATGTGTTGTCCTTGATGGCAATCCACCTGATGAAGTTATTCTTGACCTGATGGACTTGGTAAAATGATGTTTGGTATATGATGCTGAGTGTTGTCCATGAATGGCAACCCACTTGATGAAGATGATGGCAACTTACTTGATGGAGTTGTGCTTGATAGAATATGTCTTGATGCAATAAATTTGATGTATCTACAGTGAGTACAGAATGTAATGATGGAAGAATTGTCAGTATGTGTCAAAGCATGATGAAAAGGGTATGTCTCAAGGCATACACGGATTTGTCTAGGATAAGTCGCGTATGCACGCGGGAAATAACGTTCCAAGTCACGTATGGGCAAAAGCGCTCATAAAGTGCAAAACCAGGGGTAACCACCATGGTATTGACCCATTGTATTGGGTAATGATTCGTCTAATTGACCCCGTCCAGGGATACCATCGGAAGTAATGTGGTTTTGGCTCATGGTATTGAAAAAGGGTAAACCTATATAAGGAGAAGAAATTCATTGTGCAAGATTGTGGGGTGAGTATATGAGTCTGGGCTTTGATGAGCACTTCACTCTGAAGTATATTTTTATGGGTGAACTCTGTTCCTAATTGATAGATCTGAATCTATGATGCTCCTATGAACATGATGAAGGTTCAAGATCTCTAGATCTAGAAATGGTGAATGTCAAGGATGATCTGAGAAGAAGTGAAGAAGAACTGGCGCAATTCTGTTAACAAAATTGAAGAAATCTGGGTAAGTTTATAGATCTGATCTGTACTGCAAAATTTCTCTTTTATAGATCTATATGCAAGTTCGTTTCGTGGAAAGCGCGTGTATACGCGGATATTTGGAAAGAAAAGCGCGTATGCGCAGTTAGGGTTTTTGTGGAAAATGTACTGAAGTATACGCGAGTTCGTCTTCTGAAAGGCGCATATATACGTGGGTCTGGTTAAATAAAAGCGCGTATGATTTCTGATCTGATGGCTACTGAAGGTTGAATGTGTTTCTGCATATCTATTCTGAAGTCTGGGTTATATCTGATATACTGGTTACAGTGGTTTCACTGTTCTGTTTGATGCTTTGGGAAAAGGTTGTTTATTGAAAATTAAAGGGTTGTGTTGGAGCTGTTTTGATCCAGTTTGAAAATTGATGAAACGTGGTCTGCAGTGGATCTGAGGGTTGAAGCCTTCTGTAGGTGGGTGCCTGCGTGCTGGTATGAGTCTGCACCAGTACATGTTGTAAGAAGTTCTTAATAATAAAATTTTGAAGGCTGAGACAACGGCAGCGGTGGTTTTCTCCCAACTTGGGTTTCCACCTAAAATCCTGGTGTTCATGTGTGTTGCTTATGTGTGATGACTCACTCTGTTCTTACTGTACATGTTTAATGTTTATTGAACATCTAATGGATGAATGATGGAATGATATAAGTGAAGAATTAAGTGCATAATTAGATCTCTGTGTATACGCGATTTTTATGAAGGATATCCGCGTGTATACGCTAGTTGGCTTCATAAAAGTAGCGTATGGGTTTTGAAGTAAGAAAAAGAAAAATTGTTGAGTAAGTCCTAAATACTGATTCACCCCCCCCTCTCAGTATTTTTCCCAACAATTGGTATCAGAGCAGGTCCTTCTGAAAAGGCTTAACCGCTAGAAGGAAGATCAAGCAAGATGAGCAATCTTGAGGGAACGACATCTATCAAGCCTCCACTCTTCAATGGAAGAAATTTAATCTTCTAGAAAATAAGGATGAGATCCCATCTTCAGTCTATGGGAGCAGATATATGGGCCATTTTTGAACAAGGGTATCAATATCCAGCCTCGGTACCAACAGATGCGACAGAAAAGAAGAATTATGAAAATAATGCAAAAGCGGTAAATGCTCTATTGGGGAGTCTAACTGAATCAGAATTTGTCAAGGTCATGCAGCTGAATACAACAAAGGCAATATGGGACAAAATCATTCTAATTTATGAAGGTGATGCAAAGGTAAAAAGTGCAAAACTCCAAACTCTCAGAATAGAATATGAAAAGTTAAAAATGCATAGTGATGAGAGTATTGCTAGTTTCTTTTTACATCTTGATGACATTGTAAATCGTATGAGAAATCTGGGAGAAACAATAGCTGAATCTACTTTGGTTGAGAAAACCTTAAGATCACTAACGACAAAATTTGAGTCAAAAGTTTCTGCACTTGAAGAGAAACAGGATCTCCAAAACCTTACCGTGGTGCAACTTCATGGGATACTAACTGCTTATGAAATGAGAAGGGGAGGATCATCGGATGTCAAAGAAGCCATCTTTAGAGCTTCTACAAAAGGAAAAGATGTACAAGAAGCAGAAGGATCAGGATATGTCTCAGAAGAAGAGAAGGTAAATTTTGTAAAGAAAATTCAACTTGGCACAGGACGATTCATAGGTAAACTTCCTTTCAAATGTTTTAATTGTGGAAGAGTTGGTCATTATGCTGCTAAATGTCCTCATAAAGAAACTTTTGCAAAAGGAAAGGAAGCTGCAAGAAGAAATAAGAACCGGTCTAGCTCTAGAAAAAGTTACTATACTCATGAAGACAGTGATGGGTTATCTAATAGTGAGGAAGAAGGTGAACAAAATCTTAGACTTCTTATGGATTTTGAAAATGATTCTAAAGAAGATAAGGATAATTTTATGGATGCCCTAGAGGACAATGATTTTCTTAATGAAAACAATAAACTCAAAATATGTTTAGAGGAAAGTAAAATAATTATAGAGACTCTAAAAAATCAGATTGAAGAAGAGAAGAAGCACAATGAAAAATTAGAATGTGAAGTGGTAAGTCTAAGAAAAGAACTTGAGAAAGTAAAAACTCTGAATCTTAGATTTGCTAAAGGATCTGAAACCTTAGATGAGATTATCAAGGTACAACGTTCTCCTCTTATAAAGACAGGTCTTGGATATACCGGAGAATCTTCTCAAGCTTCAGCACCAAATTATCTAAAAGCAGCTACAACTGGTCTACAACATTCTGCCACTCAGAAAGGGGATAAAGATTCTTCACAGGTAAAGCATGAGCAGTTCAATTCAAGAAAATTCAGCACGAATACTTTTCAAAAGAACACCAATCAGCAGGTAAATTCAAATAGAAGGTTTCATGATCGCAGAAATTTCTACTTCAATGGACAATGTTTCTCATGTCACAATTTTGGTCATAAAGCTGTTCAATGTGTTGCATATAAAACTATCATGACAAGAGAAGCTAGAAAGAAAAGGATTGATATTGGAACAAAGAAGAATACCTATAACAAATTTTATCCTCTTCAAAATGAAGTTGAATGTACTTATTGCAATAACTTTGGCCATGAAGAATCTGAATGCAGGAGCAAAATCCAGCCAAAAGAACATGTGCCTTCCAACACCAAAGTATGGAAAAAGAAGGATGTACAGGTTGAGAATTGTGGTATAGCTTTATTTGCAGAAGGAGAATAAAATCAATGGTACATTGATATTGGATGCTCAAAACATATGACAGGTGACAAAGACAAAATCCATGCTTATAATGCCCTAGAAAAGGAAAAGAATGTTACTTTTGGAAATGATACACCCGCTGTCATTAAAGGAAAAGGATCTATTTTTCTAAAAGAAAAGGTGAAAGCTAACAATGTCATGTATGTGGATGGATTGAGACATAACTTGTTAAGTGTAAGTCAAATGTGTGATCAAGGAACTGAGGTTGTCTTTAGTTCAAAAGAATGTGTGGTACGTGATCTTGATACAGGTAAAACAATTATAAAGGGAAAAAGGACTCCAAACAACCTATATATATTGAAGAACTGCAAAGATCAATGTTACTTGAGCAAATCATCAGAAAATTGGCTGTGGCACAGACGGCTGGGGCATCTGAGCTTCTCTCAAATCAACAAATCAAGCAGACTTAAAGCTGTTCGTGGTCTTCCCAATATTACTCTTCCTGAAAATATCATATGTAAATCTTGCCAATTCGGTAAGTAGACCAGAGTGCAATTTAATGCCAAGGAAGGATCATCAAATGGGCCCCTTGAACTTATTCATACAGATAAATGTGGACCTATGAGGAAAAAGTCACCACGTGGTGAAGAATATTATATCTTATTTATTGATGACTTCTCTAGAATGTGTTGGATTGGGTTGCTTAAACACAAGGATGAAGCATTTGAGAAATTCCAGATATTCAAAGCCTTGGTTGAAAATGAATTAGATCTAAAAATCAAATGTCTTAGATCTGATCGAGGACGTGAATATACATCAAATGAATTCCTTGAATTTTGTGAACAACATGGCATAAAAAGATAGTTTTCGGTAGCAGGCACTCCTCAACAGAATGGTGTAGCAGAAAGAATGAATAGAACAGTTCAACAAATGGCTAGAGCCATGCTTGATGATTCCGGAACACCTGACACATTTTGGGGGGAAGCAGCTCACACAGCGGTAAATATTCTCAACAAGGCACATGTTCATGTAAATAGTGACAAAACACCATATGAACTCTGGTATGGTAATCCTCCCTCTGTGAAGCATTTTAAAGTTTTTGGGAGCAAGTGCTTTATCAAAATTAATGATGAAAATCTTGGCAAGTTTGAACCAAGAGCAGATGAAGGTATACTCCTTGGTTATTCTTCTCAAAGTAAAGCATACAAATGTTATAATAGAAGACTTCGAAAGATTGTTGAATGTATTGATGTTGTTATTGATGAGTCTCCTGCAGCTTCAAAAGAAGAAAAACAAGCAACAGATGAAGGTGATGATGACATATATCCTTCTACATCAAACAGAAATAATATAGATAGTGAACCCAATGAAGAATCTGGAGATGATTTATCTGGAAAAGCTCCATCTAGATATGTTCAAAAGAACCATCCAGAATCTCAAATTTTGGGTGACAAAGGATCTGGTGTACAAACAAGAAGGACTCTTGTGGGATCTTCTAGCTATCTAGCATTTCTGTCCACTATTGAACCACACAATGTCAATCAAGCTAGCAAAGATGAATGCTGGATTCAGGCCATGAATGAAGAACTTGATCAAATTGAAAAGAATCACACTTGGGAATTGGTACCAAGACCACATGATAAAAATGTCATTGGAACCAAATGGATATTCAAGAACAAGCTAAATGAGAATAGGGAAGTTATAAGAAACAAAGCTAGACTGGTTTGCAAAGGATATGCACAACAAGAAGGTATAGACTTTGAAGAAACTTTTGCTCCTGTAGCTAGACTTGAAGCCATAAGAATGTTTCTTGCTTTTTCAAGTTTTCAACAAATCAAAGTTTATCAAATGGATGTCAAATCTGCTTTCCTCAATGGTGATTTAGAAGAAGAAGTTTATATAGAACAACCAGAAGGATTCATTTTGGGAAATGATGAAAATCTTGTTTGTCGACTTAAAAAGGCTCTATATGGTCTCAAACAAGCTCCAAGGGCATGGTACTATCGTCTTGACAAATATCTTCACCAACAAGGTTTTTCAAAGGGGTCTGCTGATAGTAACTTATACACAAAAATTGAAAATGATAAACTATTGATTGTGATTGTATATGTTGATGATATCATTTTTGGAAGTAATGAAGAATCTATGAGTCATAAATTTGCTTCTGTCATGCAGAAAGAATTTGAAATGTCTTTACTTGGGGAACTAACATTCTTTCTTGGCTTACAAGTGCATCAAACTACAGAAGGTATATTCTTATCTCAAGCAAAATACCTTAAGCAAATTCTGAAGAAGTATGGGATGGAAGAGTGCAAACCTGTAAGTACACCAATGGTAACCGGATGTAATCTCAGTTCTCACGATGATTCTCCCACGGTGAATCAACCAGAATACCGATCTATGATAGGAAGTCTTCTGTATCTCACTGGGACTAGACCGGATAGTATGCATGCAGTTGGGATTGTTGGACGATTCCAAGCCAATCCAAAAGAGTCTCATCTTCAGGCTGTCAAAAGAATATTCAAATATCTACAAGGAACTCAAGACTTTGGACTATGGTATCCAAAGAATGCTGATCTTACTCTTCATGCTTATACTGATGCAGATTGGGCTGGAAATGTTGATGATCGGAAAAGCACAAGTGGTGGTGCATTCTATATGGGGCCCTGGTTGGTATCTTGGTTCAGCAAGAAGCAAAGCTCTATTTCCTTATCTACATCAGAAGCAGAATATGTGGCTGCCGCATCCTGTTGCACTCAACTTCTTTGGATGATGCAAACTCTACAAGATTTTCAAATCAAATGCTCACCTCCTATCTCCATTTTTTGTGACAATACAAGCGCCATTAGTATCTCAAAGAATCCTGTTATGCATTCAAAGACCAAGCATATTCCCATCAAGTATCACTTCTTGCGTGAACAAGTGCTTGAACAAAAGGTGAAATTGGAGTATGTTCCCTCCAAAGAAAAAATTGCTGATATCTTTACCAAACCTCTGCCCAGGGAAGCATTCGAGTATCTAAGACAGAAGCTGGGAGTATTCTCTGCCAGTCAAAAGCACAAATCTGCATAAATTCAGAAGATTAAATTGGATACGTGGGTTTCCTGAAACACAGTCGCGTATATACGCGAGTCAATACATATAAATCCGCGTATGGTTGGTTGCTGACAATTTTTGATTGGGGTCAACATTTCTCAGTGTTGTTTGGTATCTCTGATGCTGTTTGATGTCTCTGGTGGTGTTCCAGTTCTCATAATTCAATTTCTAATGTTTTGATAAAGATTCCTTGATGATTTTTTGGTGAAAGTGTTCAGGATGCACAAACTAAGGGGGAGCCTTAGTCATATGGGAAGGATGCTTGGATACACAGATTCAGGCGGAGCATTAGCTTTGCTGAGTATAATGCATTGTTGGCATTATGAAGGTTCTGAAATATGTTCTCTTTATTGAGGAATTTTCTGGTATTGGTCATAAATGGTCATATTAGTACTTTGATGAAAAGTGATGTAAAGTTGTAATATTCAGTCATGTAAGATCTTGTCAAATTTGTAAACCCACTTGGTTGGGTAGCTGACTCAAATTTTTGTAACCCCACTTGGTTGGGTAGTTGAGTCTCATATGTCAATCCACTTGGTTGGATATTTGATGTAAGTATGAGTCTTTGGTGATAGGAAGTTCATAGAGTCATGTACTTCAGCATGAACTCAGGGGGAGCTTGGTCACTTCAGTATACATCAGATCTGCAGAACGCTTCTTCTACATGAGGAGAAAAGGGGGAGAGTGTGTTGATAGCTCCTGGTAGATCCGCCCTTTGCCCTTGATGTCAAATGGGGAGAGTGACATGGTGTTTGAATGAAGAGAAATAATGGTGTCAAGAATGGTGAGAGTGACATGGTGTCATTGTATTCTTAATGTACCTATCTGTTGTGATGCTCAAACACCATCGTGGTTGCCATCAAGTCCAAAGGGGGAGATTATTGGCAATATGATGCAGAGTGTTGTCCTTGATGGCAACCCACTTAATGAAGATGAAGACATGAGATTATTGGCATGTGTTGTCCTTGATGGCAATCCACCTGATGAAGTTATTCTTGACCTGATGGACTTGGTAAAATGATGTTTGTTATATGATGCTGAGTGTAGTCCTTGAATGGCAACCCACTTGATGAAGATGATGGCAACTTACTTGATGGAGTTGTGCTTGATAGAATATGTCTTGATGAAATAAATCTTATGTATCTACAGTGAGTACAGAATGTAATGATGGAAGAATTGTCAGTATGTGTCAAAGCATGATGAAAAGGGTATGTCTCAAGGCATACGCAGATTTGTCTAGGATAAGTCGCGTATGCATGCGGGAAATAACGTTCCAAGTCGCGTATGGGCAAAAGCGCTCATAAAGTGAAAAACCAGGGGTAACCACCATGGTATTGACCCATTGTATTGGGTAATGATTCGTCTAATTGACCCCGTCCAGGGATACCATCGGAAGTAATGTGGTTTTGGCTCATGGTATTGAAAAAGGGTAAACCTATATAAGGAGAAGAAATTCATTGTGCAAGATTGTGGGGTGAGTATATGAGTCTGGGCTTTGATGAACACTTCACTCTGAAGTATATTTTATGGGTGAACTCTGTTCCTAATTGATAGATCTGAATCTATGATGCTCCTATGAACATGATGAAGGCTCAAGATCTCTAGATCTAGAAATGGTGAATGTCAAGGATGATCTGAGAAGAAGTGAAGAAGAACTGGCGCAATTCTGTTAAAAAAATTGAAGAAATCTGGGTAAGTTTATAGATCTGATCTGTACTGCAAAATTTCTCTTTTATAGATCTATACGCAGGTTCATTTCATGGAAAGTGCGTGTATACGCGGATATTTGGAAAGAAAAGCACGTATGCGCAGTTAGGGTTTTTGTGGAAAATGTACTGAAGTATACGCGAGTTCGTCTTCTAAAAGGCGCGTATATATGCGGGTCTGGTTAAATAAAAGCGCGTATGATTTCTGATCTGATGGCTACTGAAGGTTGAATGTGTTTCTGCATATCTATTCTGAAGTCTGGGTTATATCTGATATACTGGTTACAGTGGTTTCACTGTTCTGTTTGATGCTTTGGGAAAAGGTTGTTTATTGACAAGTAAAGGGTTGTGTTGGAGCTGTTTTGATCCAGTTTGAAAATTGATGAAACGTGGTCTGCAGTGGATCTGAGGGTTGAAGCCTTCTGCAGGTGGGTGCCTGCGTGCTGGTATGAGTCTGCACCAGTACATGTTGTAAGAAGTTTTCTTAATAATAAAATTTTGAAGGCTGAGACAACGGCAACGGTGGTTTTCTCCCGACTTGGGTTTCCACCTAAAATCCTGGTGTTCATCTGTGTTTCTTATGTGTGATGACTCACTCTGTTCTTACTGTACATGTTTACTGTTTATTGAACATCTAATGGATGAATGATGGAATGATATAAGTGAAGAATTAATGGCATAATTAGATCTCTGTGTATACGCGAGTTTTATGAAGGATATCCGCGTGTATACGCTAGTTGGCTTCATCAAAGTAGCGTATGGGTTTTAGAGCATGAAAAAGTAAAAAAAATTAGTTTGCCCTAAATACTGATTCACCCCCCCTCTCGGTATTTTCCCAACAAGATAGGGATTATCCTTCACCCAGATCCTACCTCTATGGTATTCGAATTTTCTCTTGCTGAGTGCCTTTGTCAGAATATCTGTATCCTGATCCTCCGTAGGAATGTACTGAAGCAACATGATCTTCCACTGCACACAATCTCTTAAATGATGATACCGGATATCAATATGTTTAGATATATCATGAAACACAAGATTAATCGAGAGTTTAATGCAACTCTGATTATCACAATGTATCATTGTAGGATCTAAATGTGAACCGAACAAACGGAATAGGATCTTCCTCATCCAGATATCCTCACATGTAGCTTGACTTCCTGCCATGTATTCTGCTTCCGCTGAACTGAGTGCCACAGATATTTGTTTCTGATGTGCAGCAAGACGTAGATCCAGAATACAAAGAATCATACGATGTGCTCTTTAATCCAGTTAGCACCCCGCACCTTGTCTATTATCACAGTAAATATACAACTTCTTGCCTCATCCCAGTTAGTCTGTACCATAAACCATACTCATATGTGCCCCTGAGATATCTCAGGACATGCTTTCTTGCCTTTCAAAAGAGCTTGGTAGGCTTAACCATCGCTTGTGAAAGCTGGTTCACCGCATAGCATATGTCCGGTCTTGTATTGACTAAATACATGAGCAAACCCACCAAATGTCAATAAACAGTGCCATCCACTATCTCTACCGATGTAGCATCCTCTTTCTTCCAATTTCCTGGAAGAGGAGTGTCAATAGGCTTGCAGCCTTGCATGTGAAACTTCTCCAATATCTCCCGGGCATACTTGCCTTGAGACACAAACAGTTCACCTTCCCGCTGCCATATTTCCAATCCAAGGAAATAATGAAGGAGGCCTAAATCCTTCATCTCAAACTCCTTTGCAAGATCTGCCTTGCATGAGTGTATCAACTGCTCATCACCTGTTAGTATCAAATCATCAACATAAAGTACAATGATTAAAATCTTACCCCCAACCACAATCTAGTACAAGTTTGCATCTGCCTCACTCTTGGTGAAGCCAAGTCCAGTGAAATAGCTTTCGATCTGAGTGTATCAAGCATGAGGTTCTTGTTTCATCTCATACAGCGCACTTTTGAGCCTGCACACATGCGACTCGCTGCTAAAGATCTCAAATCCTTCAGGATTCTCAATGTACACCTCTTCCTCAATGATCCCATTAAGGAACGCAGTCTTCACATCCATCTGATGAATGTGCCAACCCATCTGCGCTGAGAGAGCAAGGATGGTCTGTATGGAATAATATCGTGCGACAGGTGCAAATGTTTCTTCATAGTCAATCCCCTCAATCTGTGAGAAGCCCCAGGCAAAAAATCTTGCCTTATACTTCTCGACACTCCCATCAGCAGCTTGCTTTACCTTGTAGATCCATCTTGATCCTACAACTAATTTTCCCACCGGCCTTGGAACAATCTCCCAAGCACTGTTTCTGACAATGGAGTCATACTCCTCCACCATGGCATCTACCCATGTGGGCTCCTACACTGCTTCTTCAAAAGAAGATGGTTCTGTCACGATACACTTGCTCATAAGAGCCATGTATCCAGTAAATCGTTTAGGTGACTGTCTCTTTCTGTGCTATGATGTAGGGACTCCTACATTCTGTGCTGCATCAAGCTTCAGTCTCTCAACTTCTGTGGTACACTTTCTACCTTGTCTGATGTTTGGTTCTGCATGAGTGGACTCCTCAACTCCATGAATCTCCTCCTGTGGCTGATCCACATATAGAGGCTCATCTTTGGGAACAAGAAGTTCCTCCTCTGCATGCAAGTGTAGCTCCCTCTCAAGCGACAAATTCATGGCTTTCACCTCATTGAATTTTATATCCGTCGCTGCTTGTCATTCGACTGTTTGGAAAATACACACGATAATTATGGGGTGTTTATGTGTACCCCACAAATATCCCAACTTCTGCAGTCGGCTCTAGCTTCTTCCTGGCATCCTTTTTCACATGAATGTAAACAGATGAGCCAAAAATCTTCAAATGAGAAATAACAGGCTTCTTACCAGTAAAATATTCTTTATGTGTACTCATGCGAAGGACTCAATGAGGACAACAGTTTTTCACATAAACCACAGTGTTGCATGATTCCGACCACAAGTGCATCGGTAGGCCCTTGTCATGCAGCATAGCTCATGCAACACCCATGATCGTTATGTTCTTCCTCTCCACGACCCCATTCTACTGTGGGTTATGAGGCATTATGAGTTCTCTTCGAATTCCTTCTTTGCTACAGAAGTCTTTGAATTCGTTAAAGATATATTCACCACCATTATCGCTCCGTAGAGCCTTCACTTGCTTCCCCGACTCCTTCTCCACCAATGCTTTAAACTCACAGAACTTTGAGATTTTTTCACTCTTCTTCTGCATGAAGAAGATCCATCATCTACGAGAATAATCATAAAAAAATATAACATAATACCTGTGTTTTGTCGTTGAAGAAATTGAGAAAGGTCCACACACGTCTGTGTGAATTCTCTCAAGGATCACCGAAGCACGGTTCTCCTTCTCATGAAAGGTGGTCTTCACAAACTTACCCATAGTACATCCCTTGCATTGATCTGACTGCGCAAGAGTACCCTTGGGAAGTCCAGTAGAAATCTGCTGCAAAATCTTCAAAGCGCCATGGTGAAGATGGCCCAATATCCTGTGCCATAATTCGCCCTCATCCCGGCTCAACACTTCTTCTACTTTGCCCACCATTGCAGCGCAGCGATCTACCTCCAGCGTGTAGAGATTTTTAACTCGAATCCCTATCTTCTTGGTTTGACCCGTTGTTTTATGTCGAAGGAAGGCTTTTCCCTCACTGAAAACAACATCATAACCTTTGTCTTCCAACATTGCGACCGAGACCAAGTTCTTCTTCAAACCTGGAACATGCATAATATCCTTCAACAAGAATGGATTACTGGACTCTGTCTCAAAGGTAATAGTCCCAATGCTGGTCACACTATATCGACCATCTTCGCCCATCTCTCTTCATTTGAAGGTCCTTCTCCTCCAAATTCTAAAAACTCTTTGTCTCTGTCACTGGAAAGATGCACCACTATCGAGATACCACACCGATCCCATATAGGTTGAAACCAAGCATGCGATCGAGAGAAATCAAGTTCAAATTGCGAGAGTAAGGCCTCTCTCGCTGCGACTCAACAACCTTCTTGTTCTTCTTCTTCTGTGGGCAGTTAGTGGCGAAATGCCCATGTTCGTGACAATGAAAACACTTCACCTTGGACAAATCCTGCTTCTTGCCTTTAGCATCAGATTTTGAAGGAAATTTCTTCCCCTTCCCTTTCCTTGATTTGGAAGCCAAAGCACGATTCTCTTCATTTTCATTCTTCGATGAAGAGCCATCCCTGGTACCTTGCCTTATCTCCTCCTGCACAAGATCCGACCAAAGTCGCTCCCATCCTGGCAGTTTCTCCTATCCATTGACAGAGTATTTGTAGCTATGCCAACTCTTTGGAAGCCCAAGGATAGCCAAGCTCACCAAGTCTTTATCATCAACAATAATCCCCACACTTCCCAGTTCATCCCTACAGTGGACAAACTTCGTGAGATATTTTGGAATATTGTCGCTCTTCTCCATTTTTATTTTTATAAGCTTGTCTTTCAGTGCTAACTTCCTCTGGTCGCTGCTACTTTGGAAAAAATATGTCAAAGCCTTCCACATTAAGAATGGATTGGCTTTCCCATGAAGGTTGGACACAATATGGTCCTTCACACCTTCCAATAGAATTCTTCTTGTCTTTGCTATCTTCTTTTGCCATGCATCAAGTAATGCAGCATCACTAGATCCCGGCTTAGGAACATCACTATCGATGAACTCCTTCAGTTCATTATCCTCCAGCACCGCTTCCATCCTATCCTTCCAGGCTATGTAATTCAAACTCCCATCAAGATCATACTCCAATCGCAACCCATTGAAAGACATTTCAATGTATACTCAACTTCTGCACCAAGAATTTTCTGCAGCAAATTCGAATTGTCCACCAGCACAAACTCAACAATTCTTCACAATTGCAATCTTCAAGATTTAACACTCCTCTGATACCATGTAGAAATTATATACAAGATGCATGGATATATCCAGATTCTCCTGATCTAACAATATTTTATCTTCTTGCTAAATACAGAATCCTTCCACTATTAATCTTTTGCGGAAATTAAACATTCAATTGCAAACACATAAAGCAATAAAAACAATCGCACATAACACAGTTTTTTAATAGGAAATCCTGAAGCTGAAAACCCCAACTATCATATTTTATGTATCATGGAGATCATGTAACAATCTCATACAAAGCTTAGTACATCAAGCTCTTAGTACAATAAATCGTCACACACTAATCAGAAGAAATATGCAAATCCATGCACTGACTTCTTGCCACCTGATAGCCTGCCTCCACTGCACAATCCCTGATGAAGGATAGCTTTGAATGAATTTGAATTACCCTTGCCTTGACTGCGCAATCCTCATTGGCAACTCCAATGTCTATGTGATGAAATCAATGCATCACTATAGTCACAACATATAGTCCATCTTGCCCTTTCACCTATCTCCCCATTGGGTCTCCACTGGAATTGACATGCACTGTAGTTAACTGTTGTATTGTTCAGTTGATTAATGAGTTATTATTTGTGAATTAATTAACTAATTAATTCACTCCACTCTCACTAGTGTATCATTCAGTTAGACTAGATACAACTAGCTCAACCGAGTTTAACTCCATTAACTGAGTTAAACTGAATAACAACTCCATGAACTACTCTTCCAACTTTGTCATAACTTTGCCACTTCAGTTCTAACTGAGTCCTCCATGCATGAGCCACCATTAAACCATAGGAATTGTGTAATTCCTTCAGCCCACTGATTTTCCAGCACTGAAACTAAGTGCTCCAAGAGAATAAGTTGTTGTTTATTGATGGATTATTATTAAGAGCTAATAATAATCGACACTTCTATTTTTAGATCGACGAACTATAAATAAACTTCGCCCAATATTCTAAAAATAAAATTTCATCTATTTTTCCAACTTGACCAACCATCCACAAATAGCATCCTGTAACTTCTGAAATATGATCACCATGTCTAAAAATAGACATAGTCTAAAAATAGACTTGAGCCAAAAATAGCCTACGGGCCCACTTAGTGAAGGCGACCCTTTTCACTAAGCTCATCATCTTGTTGAATCTCAAAATTTTAATTGCAATTGTATGTAAAATATTTGTAAAATTTTTATTGTATTAATGTGAAATGATTGTAATTGTATATATGTAAAATTGTAAAATTGTAATTGTAATTGTATGTAAAATTCTAAAATTGTAATTGTAATTGTATGTAAAATATTTGTAAAATTTTAATTGTATTAATGTGAAATGATTGTAATTGTAATTTTAATTGCAATTGTATGTAAAATTCTAAAATTGTAATTGTAATTATATTGTGAAATTGTAAAATTGTAATTGTAATTGTATGTATTGTCATCATTCAATTTTATTAAAATTTTTAAAATTGTAAAATTGTAAATTAATTGTCAATTTTGAACAATAACTACCGTAAGTAAAATGCATATCGTAAATATTGTTAACTTACCATAATTGTAAAATTTTGAATTTGTATGAATATAAATTTTTGTAAGATAATAAAGTTTATAAAATAATGCAAATAAATTCATGTACTTTAGAATTATCATTATTTTATTATGATCTTACATACAAAAAAAGAACTTTATACAGTACCACATTGTTTTCGAGATCAACATAATTGAAAATTATCAAGGGAAATGATTTTAACATTAACACAATGAAAATTACCAATGAATTTAAAATACATATTATAATGTTTCGAAAAAAAAGAAGTCTTAGTTATAAGGTAATTAATTCCTCTTCTTTGTAAAATCCCTTCTTAAAAAGTATAAATGATGAAATAACACTTGTACCATATCACTCTCGGTTCTCATGATCACCCTCATTATCTTCCAGCTCGCTTGGCATGATAACACTATTGTTCTAAAAAATATGTTTTGATCTAGGGTCATGTCTCAATACGAACCACCAATCCCTATCCAACACATCTGGGTAAAAAAACATCTGGTTGTAGTGTTTGGAGAAAACATAGGGCTCCTTGGCTTCATCCCACATCTTTCTAGAGTTGATACATATCAGCCTACTATCGCGATCTTCCTTTCCATTATTCCGATCAAAGGTGTCCCACTACTTGCACATAAAAATAACACATTGGAAAGAAGAGAAATCCACTTAAATGATCTCAATTATCTTTCTGACGTAACCTAACGTCCCTCATACTAGGTTTTGATCATGATGGCTAGATCGACTAGATTTATTGAACTAGAATTCAAATCCACAGTCGTGCGTCATGTGTCCATCATCGAAATTTTCTGTGTGAAAAAGGTGTCCATATGCCCACATAGATGGGAACAAATGCACCTATAAAGAAGTTTAAAAATCATAATGTCGTGTGTCTTATAATAACCCAATAATTAAAATATGAAAATAAATGTAATTACATTTCAAAGGTGCATTATTAAGTTTAAAATGTACATAAATAGATTATTACCGAGTGGGTGCACCCAATCCCTACGTTTAGTGCATCCTCTTCAGCACGCGGGTAACAATTGGTTGCACAATATTTCTCTCTGACTTAGTTAAAAACCCAACTGTTGGGGCATCTTTTTGTTATATTTTCTTTTAAATGATCAGGATAAGGCACACATATACCATTCAACCATCTGAATTCTTTCATTTCACTATCCCATTTTTTCCTCTTTTGTTCATACAATGCGACCCACGGTTGTGTTGCTTCAAAATTGTAAAGAAAAAATTTATTGATTGCTTCAATTTTTGCATTCGCTGAAGACATCAAACTGACAAATAGTACATATGAGATCAAAATATACATTATATCGAAGTTCAACATGAATATTTGCTTTGTGTAAATTTGAAAATTATAAGTCACTTACTCTTTATCAAGCGCATTTTTCCATTCTTTTGGAGCAACTCCCTTTCTCTTTTATCTTCATCCCTTTCATCGTCCCAAATTACCATGCCTAGTCTGTTGTCGATCTGCTTGATGTACTCACTGGCATAATAGAAAGACTCATACGATATGTACCCCTATTCCATACACCCCTCAGGTTTTGCCCTTTTTCGAACAAAACCTTTCAATTTCTTCATGTACCTCTCTAAGAAGAACATCCAACGAGAAGAAACCACCCTAATTAATTCAACCTCATCTACTAGGTGGATTAGAAGATGAACCTGCATGTCCATGAAACTCATCGGTAGTTCCTTATCAAACATAAAAACAATCTCAACTATCTCTTGATGCCTCCATGGAATGCTAGCCACATGAATCTCCTATGATGTGATCCAACGTACAAATGTAGATAATTTATATATGGCATGTCCTAGGTCTTGGGGGAATTCATGTTTCACACACCCACGCATGAACAAAGGATAATGACACTGCAAAGTTATAAACACATGCAATAATATACAAAATTAGTTATGTTTTATGATCCCTGCATGGGAAAAAATTTATTAATATAAAAAATAATAAAATCATGCTTTTGACATTATACGTAATCTTAGAATATTCAAATGGTCATGTGATTTCAACCCCGACAAATGGTCGTCCACGATGAAGCAGTGTCATAGTGAAGACCCGCATGAAGATGGTACCCTCACACCCATTATAACTTCCTCTGGCAAAGAAATATCATCTTTTTTTTAAATCCATGGGACATCACCTTCTTTTAAATACCATGAAGTAGAGGGACTAGCGCCTGCCTTTGATCTTGTACTTTCTAATCGTCTTGGCCAATGTTTATTTTTAGTTTTTGAAGTAATAAGATCTTTCCTAATAGCCAATGTGTCACTTTTTTCGATGATATGTGCCTCCATAAAGAAGATGAAACATTTTTAAATATATGCATGGTATCTAATAAGTGGGTAATATTAAGATTCTCCCAATCTGGGAGGTTATAAAAGATAAACTTCCTTTTCATCCCAATGGGAAATTTTTGAACATAGGTGTCGAAGAATTTTTGATCATCGAAAATAGGCTCCCCATTTGAATTGAACATTTATATGAATTCCTTCTCCTTCTCTCTCTCATATGATCTAAGCCATTTAGCTGGTGTCATTATTGGAGGCCTTTGGGTTCTCTCTTGTTTACCATTGAAAGTGGATGCTCCTCTTCTGTAAGGGTTTTCTTCTGGGAGGAATACCTTGGAGCAGTCATACGTTGGCTTTCGTAGGTAATTGGAACATCTAGCTTTCAGAGAAGGTCCACAACATTTACATCCAAAATACCCTTTTGTTACAAGACATTTGAGATTATTGTATACAATATATATGCATGGCACGTTAAGGAATATCATGAATATCAGAGAAATTACAATGACTAATATGCGAAAGAATATTGTTACGTATATACAAAAATCAATAAACATGTAATTTACCAGAGAAAACTCCTAAGCCTGGATAAGCACGTGTCATGTAAGCACATATGCCATACAACGTAAAACTCCTCTCTGTTAAGATGGATCTTGATACATCGTATACACTTATCCCATCCCATAATTCCTTCAATTCATCTACCAGTGGTTGTAAGTAGACATCCATATTCTTCATTTGTCTTCTACCAGGGACTATGAGAGGCAACATAAGATGTTCATTCTTTAATGAAAACCATGGAGGGATATTGTTATTGATCACTACTATAGGCCAAATAGAATAGTTGGTGTTTTGGAGGGAATATGGGTTGATGCCATCCATGGCTATGCTGAGTCGTAGACTTCATACTTCATCCTTGAATTTTTCGGGCCATGTATCCTCTATATGCTTCATGGCTATTGAATCTTTTGGGATTCGAATAGCTCCCAACTCACTTCTTTGTGAGGCATGCCATCCCTGCAACATAGCTAATTCTTTGCAACAAAAGAGCCTTTGAATCCTTCGGATTATAGGCATGTGCCTCAATATCTTAAAAGGAGGACCACGTGATTGACCCTTCTTTTTTTATTTATCATACCTGTCATGCCCACATTTCGAACATATCTCTTTGTCTGTATATTATCCTCTATATAGAATACAATCATTTGGACATGCATGCTATGATATGTACTCAACACCCAACATTTTCAACAATTTCTTTGCCTCTTCGCAGCTACCGGGCAAGACATTATCACTGGGAAGAACCATATCTTTGAATAACATGTAGTTGGTGATCGTGGAAAATATTAAATGTACATTAATGCTAATAAAATTATTAATGTTCATAAAATTGACCATTTCTAATGTTCATTGTGTGATTATATTTCTCAAAATATAAGGGATGAATTTATGGTCACTTACCTCAAAATTTCTGAGAAACATGCATTCGACAAGCCAAAATTTGCTTTCAAGTTGTAAATTAACATCGTTGTCCCCAACTGGGTAGAATTTCACTGACAGCCAGGTCCAAAGAGAGGGGTGGTGGAAGAAAATTTAAGGCTTTCAAAAAAGGTATCAGTGATATGAGCATCATCCCCTAGCTGATCATAGTTATGGAATTCATCTAACAGCATTGTTTCCATGGAAGTCGTATCCCTTAAGTAATCATCCATACCAACCTCTAATTGATTTCATCCATTTCCAGCTTGTGAAGAACTACTATTGTTGTAGTCATTCGTAATTGGTGAATCTGGATGTAATGAGAATTGAATAGGTGGTTGATTCAACCATTCTTGGTATCATTCCTCTCTGATTTTTTCTCTCAATTCGACCTTCTCTCGATTTGACATTGTCATGGGGTGCAACGGAAGATGGTAGGTAGGTCGCTCATCATCAATAGAATCCTAATAATTTCAAAAAATATATATGAACATGATTAGTACAAAATCTATGGTATCAATTACTATGCACGTCAACAATGCATGATTCATTGGTTTGGCATTGAAATAATTACATTAATATACCAAAAAATTATTATTACCATCATTGTCCCAGGATTGTGGCTAGAAGATGCAATGTTACAATTGGAAGGGTGAAGTGGTTGTCCATTTTCATCTACCAAATGTGCCTTGTAGTGTGTTAGTCCTAATAAGAGGTTCTGACGTTTTGGAGCTGTTTTAATATTTTGTGCATCTAAACTCGATTCTGAATCTGCATGAACCTGAAAATTTGTATACATTAATTTTATTAACCTGGTTGACATGGATAAAAAAAATAAATTCAATTATATAATGAAAATATAAATAAAATCTGAAGTAAATATTACGTCTAGAGATGGATAGGGAGAACTCCGCGATGCAATTTGAGAAATATTATGGAATGAGTTGTATTTTGAAGAATTGTCCATTCGATATAATTATGATATTTTCACCCTGCATTTGAGCAAAATCAACAATAAATTTTTGTGTACACACCTAAAAGTAATTTCGGTGCCTTAAAAATGGACTTATTGTTATCGGTGCTAATGTATAGTTAACCACACTGGTGTTTTTTAGTTATTTCACACCGGTGTCGTGTTATTAATTGATGCACCAGTGAAGAATATCCGCAAATTGAAAAATCGCAACTTTATTTTTTAAAGTGAAAAAAAGAGTTAAATTGAAAAATGGGCGGAAAATTATTTTCGAAAATCTAATTTCATAAAACAATTCTTTAAATAGTAAAATTTTTTAATTATTTCATTATTTTTTAAAAACATTTCAGGGAGAGATTTTCACAATAGACATACTTGGAGCAAGAGAGCATGAGATCATTGTGGGGCAATGAAATACTTTCGAACAGAACTATTCAGAAAATCAGAATTCCAAACCTCTGGTGATTCAAACCCTGTAACATAGAATTTAAAACCATTTGGTAATTAAATTTTATTGTGATAATCATTATTTTACATTTTATGTTTGATTTAATACATGGTAAGTAAAAAAATTAAATTTTTCTGTCCATCTACAGTAAAAAAAAAAAAAAAAAAAAACCAATCTTATGCTAAACCCTTGATTCTTTTTGTTTCTGCCCTTGCTTCTTCCTGTTTCTGTGAATTCTGAATTATGGATTTTAATTTTAGATTTATGGTTTTGTATTGATATATATATAGGCCTATGACATCTAACCCATAGGACGACCTTCAAATTCGGATCCCAATCCATGTCGGCCCTTGCGTGAATTTTTAAAAAACATAATTTTTTTAATCGGTGTGCCTTGTGTAAAATAGCGCACTGGTGCGATATTTTATCACAGCGCACCGCACACGTACTATTTGATAAAAACAATTTAAAAACATATATATATTTTTAATCTATGCGCCCTATGTAAAATAGCACACCACACACGTACTGTTTGACAAAAAATACATTTTATGTTTGTGTTAATTGGTACACCATTTAACATATAACGCACCATGTCTCCTTGTTGACAGAGAGCACCATACGGTGGTCCCCTATTTTCTCGGTGCATTTATAAGAACATGTCGCACCACCCCCTCCACGACATCATATGCTACAAAAACTAACACTAGACAATTTTTATTAATTTATTTATGTTAATCGGTGCGTTGGTTAACACATAACACATCGGTTCTCCTTGTTGATAGAGAGCACCATACAGTGTTTCTACTATTTTGGCAGTGCGTTTATAACAACACGTTGAACCGACGTCGGTGCGTACTGCTTGAAAGGCACACAATTTTCTTGGTTTTTTTTTTTTTTACCTGAAATGTTTGTGATTTATTTATAAAATATATTAATGAATGGTATGGTACAGGTTTCATAATGATAAAGAAATGGTTGAAAAGAGATCAAACAACAAAAATACTGATAGCACATCGAGAAAATAAAAAAAGGCAATTTCTTTGTAAATTATTTACAAAAATTATTATTTTTAAACTATATGTAAGTTTAACTAATATATATTGTTTATTGTGTATCATGCAGAGCCAAAAAATGACGAAGCTCGATAAGATTATTTCTAATCTGGGACCAGAAGAGCATAAAAGTTTGATGGAAAAATTGCAAAAGGATGAATTAGGTGAATGAAAAAAATACTATTGATCCAATATGAGTTTCTTTTTTTAATTTTTATTAATAATATACTTAAAAATATTAGATAACATGTTTCAAACAATATATTAATTCACATATGTTTAATGTTCTACAGGGACCAGCAACTCAGAAAAGGAATGTTGTTCTAAGAAAAGAAAAAAATAGAACATGCAAATGAAAATGAATTTCTCCTTAGCTCATCTAGAGTGGTGCTGGGGGTTAACGAAAGGGGGAAAACATTTTACAAAAAATTGAGGGATCTAGTGGAATGAATTTTTAGACGTTATTTCCACTTTCAATACAAAAATAATTCCAATGATTCCAAAAACAAAATTTTATCTAAACTACGGGATGAGTTTCCAGAGAATTGGTCAATGAGACATGTCAGACTTTTAATAGCAAAAAAGTAAAAAAAATAAGGAATGAAAAATTAATACTTTAATTTTTTTTATAGAAATATATGTATATATTAATAGAAATAAATTATTTATAAATATCATTTTTGTTATATTTAATTTTCATATATCAATATAAAAATTAAATAGTTTATTGTTATGTTACATTTTCAGGAAGATTATGAAAATCTCAAAGGATGAATGAGATGATATCAGAAATATGCCAGTAGGAATGTCCAAAAAGGTGGACAAGGATATGGCCAAAGAAATGGACATAACTTCATCGCACGAGGAGCCATCTCAACAACAACGTGCTTCAAATGTAATATGTAATCATTGAATTTTTCAATTATGTACAATAAATAAATAATTTAGCATTAAATATTAATTTTAAAGTATTTTTTTTGCAGAAAAGAAAAGAAAATGGAACCCATTCATCACATAAAACAGGACGACAAGGAAGAAAAGGGTCGATATCTAAGTTTGTGAGTAATTGTTACTTCCTTATAAAAAGTTAACTAGATTTCATTTGTATATTTTAAGTTGTTTTACAACAATCATAATTGAATGTCTTCAAACAGGTGCTAACATACAAAGAAGAAACATCAGACGAATTGGTTGACATTGGGTTAAATATGGGTTGTTAGTATATGTTGGCATATTAGAAATTAATTGTGGAATTTGTAAGAATCTATCGATCGTGTTTTAATTAGTTCCATCTATAATTAAATGAACAAAAAAAAACTCTTATATTAAATATATGATTTGTTATGGGGTATAAAACTTGCAAGAAACAAAGTATGGAACTACGCCAATAAATGAAATGTTGAAAGATGGCATGAAATTTGGTTTTGAAAGAATGTGTATAGTTCATAAGTCAATTATTGCTATGGTACGTCATTTTTATTTTATTTACATTGATGTATATTATTTAATATTGCAATTTTCATTATTCTCACCAATGTATATACACTCATTACAATTTAGTTTTATGTTTGTAGATGGAGGGTGAAGAAGAAGAAAACAATCAACACTGTGAACAAAATTCCTCAAAGTAACCCAGGCCATGGAAGTAGCTCGAGCAGTGACAATAGTTCAAGTGAAGAATGATGATCAATATGTTTGGATATCAAAGCAAGGCATTGTATTTTTTGAAATATTTTTTCTGTGAAATCAGACATTTTGTTTAATGTAATGGACATAGTGTCCCAATTGAAAGACATAGGGATACCAATAATTGTCCCATTTTGTATGACAAAGAGTGTCTTATTCATATATATATATAATAAAATACATCTTAATTTATTATATTGCGTTCTCCATTTTCGTTGTGAAATATAACACCACTGATTAAATATATGGATGATTAAATATTATAATGAAGATATGTGAAATATGATGATATGATATAACAAATTAATCCAAACATCACATTCAAATGCACTAATAAAAATTTAATTGATATGAATATTGTTATAACATATGTGTCGACTTTTGATGAATAATGAATTTTAAAAAATCACAATAATTGCATTATCACAAGTCAATGTTTCTAAAAAATACAAAATGAACACCGGTATGTGTTAGTTACTATGCATCAATGCGTTTGTATGATACTACGCATTGGTGGGTTTCAACCAATGGGAACCGCAAAAATACCAATACTAATTAGAATTCTAGGTGCGTTTGTGTGATACTGTGCACTAGTGCGTTTATGTGAGATTGCTCACCGGTGTGTTGATACGACATATGGGCACCACACAAATACCAATACAAATTATAATGCTCGGTGCATTTTTGTGATACTGTGCGCCATTGCGTTTGTATAATACTACACATCAGTGCGCATTAATACGACCTATGGGCTCTACAGAAATACCAATACCAATTAGAACGGCACAGTGCGTTGTATCACCTACAGTGCACTCGATCCGGTTTTAGACCTTAACGACCTGGTGCATGCACCTTCGATCGCCCCAGGGCGACTATTTGGATGACACACACCGAGAAATTGCTAAATGCCCTAAGGCATCCTAAATTTGTTTTCCATACCGGTACTTGGTAGGTTTACAGTACCAATGCATTCACTGTAAAATGCACCGGTGCATTGACACCTGATTAGAGCACCGATGAGAAAAACATTCGTAACAACCTCTGTCCACCCAATTGTTTTTAGTTGTGTTGAAATTAAGTTAGAAGCTCTGCAAAAACCTCTGTTACCGAAAACAGATGTTGTAGAAAATGTTTTTTTGACAATTTTGGTCAATTTTATAACACTAAAAACCTCCGTTATAACCTCCGCTAGAGTTTATTTTCCTTGCAGTGTAGTGAAAATCCTTGTACCCTTTCCTCTTGGAACTATTCCATACACTCACCTTGCCTCATCCTCTTCTAGATATGTGAATGGCGTAGTCTTAGTTAACATTACTTTCCTCCCTATCTCTTACAAATAAGAACTATTCCTTGAAGGCCCCTCTCTCTCTCTCTCCCTTGTGCATTTTTGATCCACAGTTGGTACATTGCATGAATAATCATAAAATAGGACATTTGAGGGCTAATTTTTTCTTTCCCTGAGTGATTTATACTTGCAGGTGTTCTCAGTAAGCATGGAAAAATACGTTTCAGGAGATCTGTCAAGAGAAGCTATCCAAGGAGTAATTTTTAAGACAAACGAACCATATTGCGACAATTGAAGGAATGATTAAATGTGACAATCAAAGTGACCCATGAAGACTCTATAATATCTCTAGACCCTTTGGAGGGTAGAAGGAAACTAAGATTCAAGACTTGTTACAAGTATTGAAGACATATTGGCAATGTCACCACTTCTCAAAGAACTTCATGTTACAAGTCACTGGGTTCCAAGTCATCAATGTCAATGAATTATCTTGTTGTTGTCACATGATGATGTAATTTTGGAAAATATTGTAAATTTAAATATGTGGAATTCCAAGAGTCACATATGGAAAAAATATTCATTATGAAAATTCCAAAGGTCATATTAGAAGTCCAAGAGTCACGAGGGTAGTTCAAAATCACGGGGTTATGAAAGGTCGTCCCTCTTGTTAAAACAAACCTCGTAACTCAAGAAAATGAATTTTCACCTTTTCTTCTCCAACTAGGAATTAGAAAGAATATTTTTCTTTTGGGGAGCAAGTAGTGGCTTAATGCTCCACTATTGGAGCTAGTGGCATCTCATTGTAACCATGTATCTTGGAATTTTTTCTTAATAATTTGAAGTTCGTTGAGCTAACACACTTTCATGCATGTATCATCGATATTGTAAGACTATTCTTTATATGTTTTCGATATGTGTTTATGTTTTCCATGTACTAAAGAAATTGAACTATTTCATTGGATTTGGTTCTTATCTCATTGAATATGTGTTGTAATTACTTTAATGATTGTTATGTGTATTTGAACTATTTTTATAGATATTTGACAATTATTTCATATGTATGTGTGTGTGTTTATTACAATAGTACTACTACTTTTCTTCTAGAAACTAACTTTATCTTTCCTCTCTGTGAAAAAACATTGATACATTTTGCAATTAAGCATTTCACAAGACTTACTTACTTTCTCATTTGAAAGTACATGCCTGCCACTTTCTTATGCTAACTATTGCAACCAAGGAAAATCTTTAAGATAATGGAAGCCAGACCATATTCCGGATGGGGCTCCTATACCAAATAGTGTGAGGTCAAATTGGGACTTCATATCGGGGATACCCCTTATTTTTTTCCTGTTTCCAGCGTCATCAACAGAAGGCTTAATTCATTTAATGGCATATGTAGATACTATGGGGTAATTTAGGGCCTAAGGGTATCAAAGGTATAATTTTTATCTCCTATTCTATTTGTTGATGATGTCTTGTTATTGGGTCATGATTCTATTGTATAAATTGAAGCTCTAGATTAGAATATATTCTTATTCAAGAATTCCATATAGATGGTAGTAAATAAGATCAAATATTGTATTCTTTCCAATAATCTTCTAGGTGGGGTATAGGAGAAAGTTCCAATATGGACACCCATCCCTTCGAGGCATTTTGAAGATGATTTATAATTTATAGGCTTTCATCTATAATCAGAATACTTATTAGTTTGTGGATCTATTAATTTTATTAAGAAGTTACACTACATGGAAATTTCCTTCTAGAAGAGGTTATAACAATGTTTTTAGTTTTATAAATTTGAAAAAATTGTAAAAAAAACCTTTGCTACAACATTTGTTTGTAGTAACGAATGTTTTAGCGGATATGATAATGAAACTTCATCACAACAGCAAAAATATGGGTGGTTGGAGGTTTTAAATTATGTTTCCTTGGTGGTGTGCTTACAGGAAAAATTTCACCAGTGTGCTGCTAATATAAAAGCACTGGTGCTATATGTTTAAATAAAAGCACTGAGACTAGAAACAAAATTATGGAGCACTGATACGTTAAATTTGTAAAATCACCAATGCTTTGATAATAAAAATGCATCGACTCTTACAATCTATGATACCATGCACCAAGGTGTTTAATGCAAACAACACCAGTGCCTGAAAAGTATACCACTCAGGTGCTTATGTATTCAAAAATCACCTCATGCAGTACTTTTCAGGAAGGGAACTGGGGCAGAAAAACAAATATTGCAACCCTAGTGCTTTTATATTCCTTAACACACCAGGTAGTTATGCGTAACAATGCACCTATGTTGATTAGTTGTATAAACAACATCGGTCCTTCAAAAGTATAACACCTCGATGCTTGAAAAATCCTCGGTGCTATACTTTACACAAAAGGCATCGGGGTAGGCAAAAAAAACCTTGCAGTACTGGTGCTTTTATGTAATCTAACGCACCGACACATTAAAGGTAATGATGCACTGGCACGTTAAAGGCGAATCACACCAGTGCATAAAATGTTTATCTTCTCGGTGCGTATTTATTCTACAAACATATCGAGAAACCATTTTTTATTATTGTAAATATTGTTATTGAAATACACGTATTCAGAGCAGTGCACATTAATATACGATGTCCCAGTATCAATTTTCTCCTTTTCAGAAACACCAACCTTGTACAATGCAATTATTGTGATTTTTAAAAATCCGTTGTTCATTGAAAAATCGACATATATCTTATAAAAATATTCATATAGATTAAATTTGTATTAGTGCATCTGTATATTATGTTTGGATTAATCTGTTATATCGTCATATTTCACATCTCTTCATTATAATATTTAATCATCCATATATTTAATAAATGGCGTGACATTTCATAATGACATTGGACAACACAATAGAATAAATTAAAATGTATTTTATTATATATGAATATGAGGATCTTCATCATTCAAAATGAGATAGTTATTAGTAACCCGTCATGTTTCAATTGGGACACTATGTCTATTACATTAAACAAAATATTTGGTTTTCACAAACAATTATTTCAAAAAATACAACAACTTGCATTGATATCCAAATAGATCACCATTATTCGTTGGCACTACTATCAGTGCTCAAGCTACTTTAATGACTTGGATTATTTAAACAAATGTTTTGTTGATTGCATCATTGTTTTCATGTTCTTCAAGTTTCGTCTACAAACATAAAAATAAAGTGTAATAAGTGTATCTACATTGATAAGAATAGTGAAAATTTAAATAAATAATATACATCAATGTGAATCAAATAGAAATGTACCATATAAAGAAGTGAGTCTTGAATTGTATGCATTCCTTCCAAACCAAATCTCATGCCTTGTTTTAACAATTCTTTTGTTGCCTTAGTTCCATACTTTGTTTCCTACAAGTTTTATACCCCATAATAAATCATAGATTTAATATAAATGTTTTTTTTGTTTTATTAATTACTCAAAGAAGTAAAATAACATAGATACTTACAAATTCCATAATTAATTTGTGATATGCCAACATATATTCAAAACCCATATTTAACCCAATGTCAATCAATTATTTTGATGGCTCTTCTTTGTATGTTAGCACCTATTTGAAGACATTCAAGGATGGTTGCTATAAAACAACTTAAAATATACAAAAATGAAATTTTAAGTTGTTATAAGGAAATATTAATAATTACTCACAAACTTTGATATCAACCCTTTCATTTCTTGTTGTCCTATTTTATGTGTTGAATGAGTTCCATTTTTTTTATTTCTGCAAGAAAATACTTGAAATTAATATTTAATGCTAAATTATTTGTTTATATGTACCTAACAGAAAAAGTCAATGGTTACATACATTTGAAGCACATTGTTGTTAAGATGGTTCCTCCTGTGATGCAGTTATGTCAATTTCTTTGAGCATCTCCTTGTACATTTTTTTGGACATTCCTACTAGCATGTTTCAAATATCAGCTCATTGATCCTTTGAGATTTTCATATTGATTGAAAAAGTAATAAACTATTTTTATATTGATATATGAAAACTAAATATAACCAAATTGATATTAATAAATGAATTCATTGTAGTAATATATACATATAATTCTAGAAAATAATTTTAATTAGGAATATTACTTATTGAATGATTATTTTTTGTTGTTTTATGTATTTGCTATTGCAAGTCTGACATGTCTCATTGACCATTTCTCTGGAAACGACTCTTGTAGTTTAAATATAACTTGGTTCTTGGAATCATTGGATTGATTTTTGTATTGTAAGTGGAAAGTATGTCTATACGTTCAAAACATTGTATCCATCTTCCAACCACAATCTTGGGTCAACGATGGTAATAATTGTTTTGGTATAATGTAATTTCAACAAACCAATTGCATTGTGCTTCCTACTATGATTGATGTACTAATGTTGATCAATATTTTTTGAAATTAGTATTCTAGTGATGATGAGTGACCCACCTACCATATTCCAGTGCGCCCCACTATAATTTCAAATTGAGAGAAGGTTGTAATAAGAGAAAAACTCAGAGCGGAAGAATAAAAATAATGGTTGAATCAACCACCTATTCAATTCCCACTACGTCCAAATTCACCGATTAGGAATGAATAAAACAATAGTAGTTCTTAATCACAAGTTGGGAATGGACTCAATCAAAAATAGGTTGGTATGGATGACTACTTATGTAATACAACTACCATGGAGGCAATGTTGTTATATGTATTTCAGAATGATGAGCTAGGGGATGATGTTCATATCATTGATACCTTTTTCGAAAGCCTAAATATGCCACCATTTCCCCTCTCTTTAGACCTGGTGGCCAGTTAAAGTATACATAGTTGGGGACAACGAAGTTATTGTACAACTTGAAAGAAAATTTTGGCACGTCGAATGCATGTTTCTCGACAATATTGAGGTAATTAACCATGATCAAGTCCCTTATATTTTGAGAAATCTTGTCACATAATAAACATAAAAAATGGTTGATTTTATGAACATTAAATATTGACATTGTAAATTTATATTTCCCACCAACTGCATATTATTCAAAGATACGGTTCTTCCAAATGATAATGTATTTCTCAATATCTGCAAAGAGGTAAAGTAATTGTTGAAAATTTTGGGTGTTGAGTACATATCATATAATGCATGTCTGAATGAGTGTATTATATATAGAGGAGAATATTAAGAAAAAGAAATGTGTCTGAAATGTGGGCATGACAGGTACCATAAACTAAAAAAAATGGTAAATCACATGGTCACCCTCATAAGATATTGAGACACATTTCTATAATCCCAAGTATTCAAATGTTCTTTCGTTGCAAAGAATTAGCTATGTTTAAGGGATGGCATGCCTCTTATAAAAGTGAGTTGGGAGTTATGAAAATACCAATAGATTTAATAACCATGAAGCATATATATGATACATGGCCCAAAAAAATCAAGGATGAAGTATGAAGTCTACGACTCAACATAGCTATGGATGATGTCAATACATATTCCCTAAAAAATTCCAACTATTTTGTTTGGCCTGTAGTAGTTATTAAAAATTATATCCTCCCAAGGTTTTCTGTGAAGAATGAAAATCTTATGTTGGCTGTCATAGTACCTGGTAGAAGATAAGTGAAGAATATGGATGTCTACTTACAACAATTGGTAGATGAATTGAAGGAATTATGGGGAAGAGATACATGTATGTGATGTATCAAACACATCACAAAAAAGATGAGTTTTATGTTGTATGACATATGTGCTTACACAACACATGATTTTCTAGGCTTAAGATTTTTCTCTAGTAAATTACATGTTTATTGATTTGTTTATATACGTAACAATATTGTTTCACATATTAATTTAAGTTGTTGTAATTGTTATAATATTCATGATCACTAATGTGCCATGTATACAATAATTTCATAGGTCTTGTAACAAAAGTGTATCATTGATGTAAATGTTGTGGAACTTATCTGAAGGCTAGGTGGTCAAACTACCTATGAAAGCCAATGTATGACTGCTCCAGGTATTCCTCCCAGAAGAATACTCTTACAAAAGAGAAACATCTACTTTCAATGGTAAACCAAAGAGAACCCAAAGGCCTGCAATAATGACACTAGATGAATATATTAGAGCATATGAGAGAGAGAAGGAGAAGGAGATGACATATATTTTTTATTCAAATGGGGAGCCTATGTTCGATGATATGGAATTCTTCGACACTTGTGTTGAGAAATTTCCCACTGGGATGAAAAGGAAATTTGTATTTTATGAGCTCCCATATTGGGAGCATATTAAGATTTCCAACTTACTAGATCCCATGCATATATTAAAAAATGTTTCATATTATTTATGGAGGCACATATCATCTAAATAAAATGACACATTGGCTATTAGGACAGAACTTATGTCTTCAAAAACTAAAAAGAAACATTCACCAAGACAAGAAAGTAGAGGTGTGTTGGTCCCTATTGGTCTTTCAATGAAGTTGGTGTCCCATGTGTTTTAAAGAAAGATTATTTTTTTTTGGAAATGGGAGTTATAATGGGTGTGAGGGTTCCTTATTTATATGGGTCTTCACTACGACATTTCTTCACTGTGGAAGACCATTTTTTGGGGTTGAAATCACATGACCATTTGAACCTTCTAAGAGTATGTACGTCAAAAGCGTGATTTTATTATTTTTTATTATTTTTATGCCATGGGATAAAATATAATTAATTTTTTTTATCTATTTAATTTGTAGTGTCATTATCCTTTGCTCATGTGTGGGTGTGTGAACCATGGCTTCCCCCAAGACCTACAACATGCCATATCTAAATTATCTACATTTGTATGTTGGATAACATCAAAGGAGGTTCATATGGATAACATTCCATAATGGCGTCAAGAGATAATTTAGATTTTTTGTATGTTTGAGAAGGAATTGTCAACGAGTTTCATGGACTTGCAGGTTCATCTTCTAATTCAACTAGTAGACAAGGTATAATTAATTGGGGTGGTTTCTTATCGTTGGATGTTTTTCTTAGAGAGGTACATGAAGAAATTGAAAGCTTTTGTTCAACAAAGGGAAAAAATCGAGGTGAATATGGAAAAGGGGTACATATTGTATGAGTATTTATATAATTCCAGTGAGTACATCAAGCAGATCGACAACATACCAGGTGTAGTGATTTGGGAGGAAGAAAGGGATGAAGACAAAATAAAAGGGGAGCTTCTTGAAATGAATGGAAAAATGCGCATGATAAAGAGTAAGTGACTTATCATTTGTCAAATTTATAAAATGTAACTATTCACACTGAAATTCATAGTGTATATTTTTATCTCATACTTATATACATAAGTTTGATTTCATCAGCAAATTCAGAAATTGAAACCATCAACAAATTCATTCTTTACAATTGGGAAGCGAAAAAGTTGTGGGTCGCATTGTATGAACAAAAGAGGAGGAAATGTGAAATTGACAAGAAATAATTAATAAAATTGAATGGTAGAATAGTGCCTTATCCTGATCTTATAAATAAAAAAATTCCAATGATATGCCCCAACAGTTGGGTTGCTGGCCAAGTTAGAGAGAAATACGGTGTGTTACTCGTGTGCTGAAGAGGATGCCTAAACATAGGTATTGGGTGCAATAACTTGGTAATAATCCCTTTCTGTACATTTTAAACTTCATAATGCATATTTTAATTGTAATATATATATTTTATATATTAATTATGTTCGGGTTATTAAACACACGAGAATGTGATTTTTTCACTTTTTTATAAGTGCATTTGTTACCATTTATGTGGGCATATGGACATCATTTCCGCACAGAGGATGTTGATGATGGACACATGACACAAGACTATGGAGTAGAATTGGAGTTTGAACAATCTAGTCGTACTAGATACTGCGATCAAAACCTAATACAAGGGACGTTAGGTTACGTTGGAAAGATACAAGAGGCCATTGAAGTGGATTTATCTTCGTTCCAATGTGTTATTTTTAGGTGCAATTGTTCGGACACCTTTGATTATAATAATGTAAACGAAGACCACGATAGTGGGTTGATATATATGAACTCTAGAAATATGTGGCATGAAGCTAGGGAGCCTTATGCTTTCCCCAAACGGTGCAACCAAGTGTTTTTTTACCTAGATGTGTTGGATAGGGATTGGTGGTTTGTATTAAGACATGACCCTAGATCAAAACATATTTTTGAAAACAACAGTGTTATCATGTCAAGCGAGGAAGATAATCAGGGTGATGACAAAAAATAGTGAGATGTAGTTGTGTTACTTCATCATTTATACTCTTGTTGTATGTTTTTGTTTTCTTTATTTCACTAATTATATTGATTTTTATTCATTTAATTCTTGTCATTTTATATAATTTGTAAGATTCGCAAACATTTTTACACTTAAAACTAAGTATTTCCAATTGTGTAATTTATAATTTAAAAATTAAAATTTTAACATATTTGTTTAATTGTAAATTTGTGATAAGTTTAATTTGGATTTTGTTATAATTTGGATTTCAACTCAGTTGTTTGTTAGTTTACATAATTTTATCATTTATTTTGGAAATATTTAAATTATGCCCCCAATATTGACTAAAACCACAATTAATGAAGTAATTTAAAATTTTGATAGCAATCAACTTACCAAATAATGACAAAAACAACATATATAGGAAGATTTACATCCTTAAAATTTTAGGGACAATAGAATGCTTATGATTGGAGATCATAACTTTTTTATAATAACATTTTTTAGTGTAGAAGAGTCTATCCAAAAAGAGTAAATAGTACAATGGAAAATAACATTTATTCATATGTAATTGTTTTTTGAAAAAGAATTTAGTTAGAATGAATATGTATGAACAATCCATACAATAGAAAAATATTTATAATAATTTTACAATTATTGTTTCAACCATATTAAACTTTGTAATTTATAAAAATATCTTTGCATTTTTTATTTAAAGTAAGCCTTTTTGGATGTAGTTTCATATATATAATTTTGATATAAGTTTACTGATATATAATCTATAATAAATATATATCATTCCATAAAAATAAACAACATGATGATAACCATCTAACAAACATAAACATTATCTAAAATGCAAATTCAAATTCACTAACATCATTTAATTGTTTTGAAAGACACTCTACAATTTAGTATAGGATAGATATGTAGGCTTTACATGTTAGATGTTAGATGTTAAACATCAGATGTACATATTTTTTAAATTCATTTTTTTATATTGTAATTTTGTTTTTATTAACAATATTACGAACAATTTTTTAGATGAAAGAAAATCATAATATAATGTATATGACATTAAAATGTATAACATATAAATAATAGTTATAAATTAATTTCCATTTACCATATAAATTAAAATAAGGATTCCGTAACTATATTTAAATTTAATTAATAAGTACATACAAATTTTAATATGCATTAGAACGAGATTCTTAACCATGAATATTCACCCATTTCACCATGGATATTATTAACTTCTAAAAAGAGTTTTTTACAATACCATGGGCCAATTCCATGGCTTATTAATACCACAAACCCAAAAACCATAACTCATTTCAAAATCTGTTTTTTTAATAAATAATTTATTTTAATTTAATTTTATAACATTTGTACTTTAAAACTTAATACTTACAATAAATTTACAATATAACAAGATTCTTAACCATGGATATTCACCCCCATTTTACCATGAATATTATGAACTTGTAAATAGACTTTGTTACAATACAATGGATCAATACCATGGGTTATTTTAATTTAATTTTATAACATTTTTTACATTAAAACTTAATACTTGCAATAAACATACAATATAACAAGATTCTTAATCATGTATATTCACCCCATTTTACCATGTATATTATTAACTTGTAAATGTCTCATTCATAATTATTATTAATAAATAAACTTTAATGTATTAAAATTTTAAAATTAAATTAATTGTAATGTTAATTTTTTAATCCAATATATTTTATGAACAATTTTTTAAAATTATAGTTAATTTTATATTTTAATTTTATCATAAATTTTTTGATTTAAAAAAAAATAATTTCAAAGATTAATTAGATATTGTTTAACTATGGTATTATAAGTATAGGTGACAACTTTCTTATTTCTATGCTTGACTATGACTAGAAAGGTAGTTGTTTGGAGGTTTGTATAATTTAATTGTGTATAAAATTGACTTTTTAGACATGTTTTATAAACATTTTTTTTTTATTTCTATGTTTTCTATAGGTAGGGAGTATGTTGCTCTAGCCATTGCTTGAATAATATTTTGGTTATAATGAATATATATGAACTATCTATGCAATATAAAAATATTTATGGTAATTTTAAAATTATAGTTTCAACCATATTAAAAGTTGTAGTTTATAAAAATATCTTTTCATTTTTTATTTAAAGTAAGTCGTTTTGCATGTAATTTCATATAAAAAAATTAGATATAAGTTCACCAATACATAATTTATAATAAATATCATTTCATAAAAATAAACACCATGATGTTAACCATCTAACAAACATAAACATCATCTAAATATATACACCTTTAACACATACAAACGTCATTAAATAGCATACAGATCTAATAATCTAACAGGACATCATCATCGTGATCACATTTAAAAAAAAGAAGCATTGCCTAACATCATCACCACACACATCCTCAAATATACATCTAATATTGTCAAATAAATGCAATAACACACACAATCTATCAATAAGCACATTAAATGAACATATCTAACATGACCTAACAATATACACATATGAATTAAGCACATCAACATCAACATGAACACAAAAAATGCACCATACACACACACACACACACAAACACACACACACACACACACAAGTCAAATAACTACTATAAAATATATGATACAACAATAGTAGTGGTAACCTGGTCTGTAGCCATGGATGGTCAAATTCCTAATCAAGAGTCGAACTATGAGGTGGAGGAGGAGGTGGTTCGTTTGATCTATGAGGAGAAACATGAGGCAGTGGGTGATCAAGAGGTGAATGAGGAGGACTACGTGGTCGAATTCTACCAGAAGGATCACTGACACCTTGATCATGATCTGATGGGGTAGTACATCTAGGTGAAGATTGTGTATCTTGTCAGTGTCCTATAGTCACAATGATCAAAATTACTCTTTCCACTGTTGTTTGAGTCTTAGTTAAAATTATAATATTTGCAGATAATATTTGACATCTCTCTTGGTTGTCAAATGGTCAAGTCATTGTCTAAGAGTAATGCTACTCTCATGTCATGGTCATCAAGGTCAATTCATAATCAGTTTCATGAGTCATTTAGTCACCATAGGTCATTTTTCATTCATTAAGTGTCATTATTTATAATCTAAAAAGGAAGATTCATTGTGTCATAGGGTTGATCATGAGAGTGTCATGAATGTCATCATATTTCCATTTGGAGTCATGTCATCATCATCCAAAACTAGTAAGCTTTCATGAGATTTAGCACTTAGGGAATAAAGTGTTTTAAAGAGAATCATAGTACATCTATGTCACATTGGAAATGTAACCTTCCTATTGAAGAAATTATGATGCATTACTAATCTCATCATAAATTCATTTGGTTAAAAGTACATGATGCCACACCACAATCAAGCCAAAATCGAGTTTTTAATTTATAAGGGAGCACCAAAGTATTTTAAAAATTCATTACATCCTTCCACAAGCTTCAATAGCTCCTCTCTATCACTGTGATACTTGACATAGCCTCCAAAATTGTGAATTTCACCATCACTGCCATATTTCATCATTTTTTTGCGTTTCTGGAGGGTCTTGATGCACTTTTCATTTGGAGGCCAAAGGGAGAAACAAAGGGTTATGTTATCATCTTATTGCTTCAAATTTTATTTTAAAAAGTAATTTAAACCTTTCAAACCCTCTATGCAGTCTTTTTCTTCAGAAAATTGATCAAAATCGATCCATGGGGTTTTGCTGCATTTTCTTGCTGTGTTTTCTCTTCCAATGGTATTTTGTTTCTTTTGAGAGGAAACATCCTTTTTTTTTGGTTCATATATCCTTAATTATCCTCATTCAACATTCTCCACCCTTCCCCTCACTAAAATTCCTTCATTTCATGATTTCCCTTATCAAACCCAGCTTGTTGTTGTGCTTCTAGAACAAGTTTGTATTTTCCCTTTTCAACCCCTTATTTCTCACTCATTTTTAGAAATTCCACTTCCAATTTGTTCCTAACACCTATCCCTACCTCCCATAATTGTTTTAATATTTTTTCCTACCCCAAATCCCCTCCATTCCCTTCTCTCAAGTTGTTGTGTTTCTATGTTTAGATATTTTTCACTGCACGTGGAGGTCAAAGGTCAAACTTGGTCGATGTAATAGTTGACTCATGAGTCATATGATGATTAATATGCTTATTAATGCTTATAATTGTAAATAATCTTGTGATAAATGCTTTTATAGATAATCTCAATCAATTAGCTTAAAAAGGGGAAAGTTGTTTCTAACTTCCCTAGGATTTGGCCATGAGTAATTAGATTCATGACATTAGGGGAATTTTGAGGTCTAAAATGGGCCTCCAAAGGAAATTATAAGATAATCATGGAAATAATAAAATTAAAGTAGATTTCATCATCAAATTTTATAGGTAAAAAGAAAAAACTATTTTTTCAACTGATATTTTCAACTTACCTCCCTATATGTTTACTCAAATTTCGAGCGGAAACACTCGTTGGATGAAAAATTTGATTCCTCATCCAAGGAGTACCCACGTTTCATAGTTTTGATGTACCCTACTACCTTTAAAAATGATAAATACATGAAAATTTTGATTGCAATCATTTTTTTTCATGTATTTCTCATTTTTCATGTAGCAGGGTCCATCAAAAGTATTCAACATGGGTACTTCCCGTTTGAAATTTGAGTAAAAACTTAGGGATATAAGATAAAAATAAGAGTTGAAAAAGTGGTTTTGTTATTTTATTATTTTTTTAATATTTTTACTTTTTTACTCCAAAAATGGTGAATCATCCCCCATGGTTGACATCATCATCTTGAATCCTATTGGTTCTTATAAATTTTATTTTGTTTGTACATTTTTCTTAGGAGACCCATTTTAGACCTAAAAATTCCCCTAATGATTAGTTTCTATGGATCAAAATTTGACCCCTTCGAGGTGGAATCTTGTTTTTCCTCTATATGTACTCAGAAACAAGTCAAAGAGAAGGTTGGATACTTGAATTTGACACATTTTGGAACTTGTGTACTTGATTTTGACAGAAATAATACAGGCAGTTGCAGATATCTTTTATGCGATTCTTGTGAAGTGGTTAGTGACACTGTTCCTTATGCATTTGATGATTAAGTAGTTCTAGCAGCCATCTATGTTCTTCTTGTGTTAATATCCTAAGTTTTAAAACATAATACATTGCTTAAAATGCTCTGCTTTGTCAGAGATTTTCATATAAGTGTTTTATCTTCTAAACAAATGAATTCATACATGTATGCTCGTTTTACTCCTTCTACATGATTTCCTCCTCACCACACTACAATGAGAAATTCAATTTGTGTCACTAGTTACATATATCTTGCCTCATTCTATGACTGTAGTTTATCCTTTGGAATACTTGGCCTAGGTCCTAATATGATGGTTTTTATCCAGCAAACCCTAATAAAAAACCCTATTGAGCTAATAACTAGCCTAAAACCCCAATACTCTCCAATCATTTCCCTTAGTTGTGTTAGGTACCTATATTACTAATATAGTCCCTTATTGTTGTTAGTGTAACCCCCTTATTGTTATTAGTGTACCCTTGTAACCCCCATATTGTTATTATTGTGCCCTTAAATTATTATTTTTAGGTCGGCTAGGATTACATTGTGGCCCCATGGACTCCTATATATAGAAAGGAGGTTTTGTAATTTGAATCATCTAAGAATTTTTCATTCATGTAATGTATTGGAGGTTTCCCCCTCAAAGTGGCTTATTTATAAGGTGTTGATATCTCTTTTCTTCTCTTCTTAGAGCTGGTTTCACAACATTTGGTATCAGAGCTTTGAGATTCTAGGGTTTCACTGCTCCAAATAGGTCATCGTGGAATTTTCGCTATAAATTTTTTTCTACGAAGGTTAAGAATATGAAATTTTTAGAGTGCAAAGCCAAAATCCTAAAAAACATCTTCGCAAAATTTCAGAGCTTGGTTCGCAATATTTTCGGAGATATGATCTGTGGAAGTTAGGTCATTTTGCAAGCTCCTGAATTTAACCTAAACAGGTCATCGTGGTATTTTCGTAATAACTATTTTTATATGAAGGTTCAGAAGCTGAAATGTTTAGAGTGTGAAGCTGCAATCCTAAGGAACATTGTAAAAAAATTGCAGATATTGGTTTGCAATATTTTCGGAGATATGATCTGTGGAATTTAGGGCATTTTGAGGCTTCTGAATTTCATCTCAAAGAGGTGATTGTGGGAAAATATTCATAGCTCTCTCTCTGAGCATCAACTCTCCTCTGAGCATCGGATTGGAATGATGGGAAATGTGCATTGGTGCATACGTATCTCAGTTTTTGTCAACAATTGGATAAGAAGAAACAGTGGATATGTGGCAAGTTTACAGCCATTTCTCACCATCAGTATCAAAATTGAGCATCATTGGGAGATTGGAGAATTTTTTTCCTTTGAAGAATCCAAACTTTTAGATTCATCTGGGGTGGAATTTGAAAGAAGCTTCGTAGGCTAATACAAACAGATTAATTCTTTAGACATTTGAGATCCAGTAATGAGAGAGATAATTCAATTTTAATACCAAGCTCCTCAAAATCAAGTAAAAGGTGTGTGTGTGTGTGGTGTTTTTTTTTTTCTAATTGTACAGTCTGTTATATGGAAGAGTCAAGTTGAATTGATTCCAAGGGCATATTGTAGAATAGATATCAGTATTGGATTCTAAAATGGCCCCTAAAAATAATTCAACACCCATTAAGCCTTTAGAAGGTTCTACTATGACTCATAAAGACGAAGAATGGCAACATGACATATCAAAATTACAAGAGCAAGTGCAACAAATTTCGCTCTCGCAAAGAGCAACAAAAAATGACATGGAAGTTTTGAAGAAAGGCGTGGAAACTAAGATGGATGGTTTGAAGAAAGGCATGGATGGTTTGAAGAATGGAATGGAAGCTAAGATGGATGGCATGGAAGATGGCATGGAATCTAAGATGGATGACATGGAAGCTAAGATGGAAAACATGAAGAATGATCTAAAAGCAGACATGGAAGGTTTGACAAAGTTGATACAAGAAATTTTTCCTAATGGTGAAAAGATAGTAGAGGAAACTAATGATGAGAACAAAATAAATGTTAATCATGATTTCATAAAATCTAATGTTGGTGGGAAGAACCACCATATTCAAAAAATGGATATGAGGAAGTTTGATGGAAAGGATCCTGTAACATGGATACTACAGATGGAGCAATATTTTGATCTCCATAACGTGCAAAACACACAAAAGGTACGCATTGCAACTTTACATTTAGAACAAAATACATTTGTATGGTATCAATGGCTTTGCTCCCGTAAAAAAATTGTCACTTGGTCAATTTTTACAGAGAAAATGATAGCACATTATGAGGATACAAAGAGCAACACCTTCTTTAGCCAATTGATAAATCTCAAACAAAAGGGTTTAGTGGGGCAGCACATTGAGGACTTCCAAAATTGAATATAAGGGTAACTGATATTCCAGAGGAACACAGGATTGATCTCTTCATAGGTACTCTAAAGGATAACATCCAACATGAAGTTCGTGTTTTGGAACATGATTCATTGGAGAAGGCATTCAGGTTGGCAAGAAAAGTTGAATGTAAAATTATGGCGACAAGGAAGCCTACCACTCAATTCTATAAAGAAGGAAGTGTTTCTACGCCTAGATTTCCACAACCTACAAGGTTGACACCACAAAAATTAGAAGAAAAAAGAGCAAAAGGGCTTTGCTACAGTTGTGATAGAAAATACACTAAAGGTCATAAGTGTGCTGAGAAGAAATTATTTTACATAGATTGTGAAGAGGAAGAGGAAAATGAACAAGAAGAGGATATACACTAGGAACCAACCCAAGAAGAGGAAGAAATTATTCTGACCATATTGTGTAATGCATTAGCAGGAATTACCACTCATCAAACTCTCAATATAGAATGACATATCAAGAAGAAAAAGGTAATAATTTTATTCATTGTAAGGTAGCCAAGGAATTGAATTGTTTCCTATACCCAGCACCAGAATGTCAAGTGAGGGTTGCAAATGGAGGAACTATAAATTGCTCTAGAAAATGACATAATATCAAGCTAACCATGGGGGAATATGTATTGAATATTCCAATGCTTTCCATTCCTATGGGAGGTGCTGATGTTGTACTAGGAGTACAATGGTTACAATCTTTGGGTAGCTTTTAATTTTCAAGAAATTTTCTTGAAATTTTTTTCAGAAGGAAAGGAAGTCGAATTACGAGGTATTTTAGGGAAGCTGGGAAAGATAATAAGCTCTAATTTCATGAAAAAGATTTTAAAGAAATAACAATGAGGCATAATTGCACAATTATGCTCACTAGAAGTTCCAACATCAAAATTATCTATTTCTGCAGATCTCCAAAAAGTCTTGGACTATCATTCCAAGGTTTTTGAAACTCCAAAAGGACTCCCATCTATTTTTTATCATGATCATGCTATTCATTTGATTCCAGGAAGTGTTCCTCCAAACATCAGGCCTTATAGATATCCTTATGTCCAAAACAATGAAATTGAACGTATGATTGCATAAATGTTAGAGGCGGGTATAATTCAACCTAGTCAAAGTTCTTTCTTCGCTCCTGTAGTATTGGTACACAGGAAGGATGGATCATGGTGCATGTGTCCGGATTATAGGGAGCTCAATAAGCTCACCATTAAAGAAAAATTTCCCATTCCTGTGATTGATGAATTATTGGATGAATTACATGTAGCAAATTATTTTACCAAATTGGATCTTCGTTCAGGGTATCATCAAATTAGAATGAAGACTGAAGATATTCCGAAAACAACATTTCAAACTCATGAGGGTCATTATGAATTTTTGGTCATGCCTTTTGGCCTTACCAATGCACCTTCTACATTTCAAGGGTTGATGAATTCCATTTTCAAACCATTCCTTAGAAAATTTGTGCTAGTATTTTTTGATGATATACTAATCAACATCAGGTCTTGGAAGGATCATGTTCAACATGTTGACAGGGTGCTCAAACTATTGGAAGAGAAGAAAATATATGCAAAAAACTCCAAATGTTTCTTTGGAGTACAATAGGTGGAATATTTGGGTCATATTGTATCTCACGGGGGTGTTAAGGTAGACCCTAACAAAATTAAAGCCATTAAGGCATGGAAATTCCCCACAACCATAAAGAAGTTGCGAGGATTTCTCGGGTTAACAAAGTATTATCACAAGTTTGTTAATAATTATGGGAGAATAACAACACCTCTAACAACATTATTGAAGAAAGATGAATTTTCATGGACTCCCGAAGAAACTAAGGCCTTTGAGCATCTTAAAGAGGCAATGTGCCTAGCATTGGTCTTGGAATTGGCTATGGAACTTACCAAAAACCTTTGTTGACAGCAACTTAGATAGATGCCTCGAGAAATGAATTTGGTGTTGTTTTAGAAAGCAAGAAGGAAGACCATTGCTTTTGATCATCCAGTCAAATAAACATTTACAGAAAACCTATTTGTAGAAGGAAATGTTAGCAATATTGCATACACACTAAAGAAAATGAAGGAGAACACCTAATGGAGAAGACATGCTTCAATGTAAAAACTGATCATGATAGTCTTAAACACTTTTTGGAACAAAGAATATCTTCGGAAGTTTAGAAAAAATCGGTCACAAATATGTTGAGTTGTGACTTTGAAATAATCTACAAAAAGGGGAAGCTAAATGTTGTTGCAGATCCACTCTCAAGAAAGAATGAAGAGGTGGAAGAATTTCTTTGTGCCATTTCTATTATCCAACTAGATTGGAAAACTAAAGCAAGGGATGAATGGAAGAAGGAAGAAGAAGTGTAGACACTCATTCAAAAGTTGTAGGAAGATCCTATTTCATATGATACATTTAGTTGAACTGAGGATTTCTGTATGGTACAAAGATCGCTTATATCTTTGTAAGAATTCACAACTAAAACAAAAAATTCTTTTGGAATTGCACACTTCTCCTTTAGGAGGATACTCAAGATTTTTAAAAAACTACCATAGGGTGAAGAAATAATTTTTTCGAGATGGCCTTAAATCTGATATTCAAAAGTTTGTGACAGAATGTTTGGTTTGCCAGCAAAATAAAGTTGAGACAATTAAGACCCCGGGTCTTCTACAACCTTTATCCATTCCAAGTCAACGTTGGGAGGAGATTTAAATGGATGTTATCACGAGGTTTTCTAAGTCCGAAGGAAAGAATGTAATCATGGTGGTAATTATTGAACTTTAGTATGCACACACTTTTGTGCATTGTCTCATCCATTTAAAGCAAGTACGGGTTGCTCTTTACATTTATGGACACAATTCTTAAAAGCTACACGAAGCCCAAGGGTTATTGTGGCTTGACAGTTGTTTTCGGACGAAATTATTTTCTTGTTTGGGTACTCAACTAGCTCATAGCTCATCTTATCATCCTCAATTTGATGGTCAAACTGAGATAGTGAATAAATGTTTGGAAGGCTATCTTCATTTTTTTGTATCTGATAAGAAAACACAATGGATCAAGTGGTTACTTGCTGAATGGTGGTGTAACACTTCCTTCCATACTGTAGCAAAAATGACCCCATTTATGACACTTTATGGATATCATCCACAGTCCATCAAATCTTAGTTAAGAGAAAATTCTAAGGTTCAAGCGATGGAAGATCACATCGAGCATCAACAAGAAGTTCTCCAACTCTTAAAGGATAACCTAAATTTGGCACAAAATCAAATGAAACAATAGGCAGATCAACATCGCGGCGAGAGAATTTTTAATGTAGGAGATTGGGTATTTTTATGGTTACAACCATATAAACCAATGTCCCTCAAGCAAGCTAAGAAGGATAATAAATTATCACCAAAGTACTATGGTCCTTACAAAATCATTAATAAAGATTGAATCTTTGTGGCATACAAATAAGACTTCATAGCTATTCCACAGTGCATCCAGTTTTCATGTTTCATGCTTAAAGAAGGTTATAGGTGAAAATATTCCAGTTCAAACAATATTGCCAGAACTTGATGAGGAGGGAAAAATCATATTGGAACCTGAAGCAGTCATGGAAACAAGAACTCGACAGCTACAGAATCGATCAATTTCAGAGTATCTCATCAAGTGGAAGAACTTACCCAGTGAAGATTCTACATGGGAGGATGAAATTTTTATACAGAAGCACCCAGAGCTACTCAAGCGTTGAGGGAAACACTTTTTTGAAGGAGAGGGGCATGTTAGGTCCCTATATTACTAGTATAGTCCCTTATTGTTGTTAGTGTAACCCCCTTATTGTTATTATTGTGCTGTCCGGCCCATGTTAATATTGTTGCTGCAATTATTGTTAAGGTAGGCTAGGGAATACATTGTGGCCCCACTAGGATTACATTATGGCCCCCATGGACTCCTATAGAAAAGGAGGATGCAGCAATTTGAATCATCCAATAATTGTTAATTTAATGTAATGCAATAAGGTTGCCCCCTCGAAGTGGCTTATTTCTAAGGTGTTGATATCTCTTTTCTTCTCTTTTTGGAGTTGGTTTCACAACAAGTTGTGAGGTTGATTTTGAGAGATCCCTCTCTAATTTGTTAGGGCTAGATACCAAGTCAAAAGTTGGTATGTGGTTACCTCTTTGGTTTCCTTTCTCAGCCTTGGGAAACTAAGGAGATTTAACATTTTGGCTTTGTTTTCGGGGATCAAAAAGCAAGTTAATCTTATCTTGGAAATATATTTCAAGTTGCAGATCTGACTATTGATGGTGGGCAGTGATCAAACACAGAAGAGACGGAAATCGTTCACTGACGTCAACTTCGGTTCACGAAACTCGCGGCGAGGAGGATCAAAAATCGGGAGCTGAGTTCTGTCCGAAAGATATCCCTATCGCCAAGATCAGAATTCTGGGCCTTACTTTCCAAATGGTATGCTTAAAATCCACAAATGGAAAAGATACTTTCAAAATTAAGAGATACAAAGAAAAGGTGATGATGCTACACTTCATTTAATAAGATTTAATATTCATTTGCATAAGATGAGGATTAATTTTCATGAAGATTACTTAATGAAGATTTTCATGATCACATTAGAAGAAAGAGCACAATTTTGGTATGAAAGCTTGCCTCCTGCTTGTATTTATTCTCTTAAGGATTTTCACTCAGTATTTTTTGAGAAGTATAAATAAACCTATCCTTCTTTGCTTTTGATTGAGGATTGTTGTGATGACTTTAAGAATTTTATTCAAGAGATCATGGAAAGCGCTTATGGCGATGAAGATTTTATGGATGATGACCTCTTGGATGCTTTGAATGAAAACCCTTTTCAGCACCATGAGAAGATCATGGATTATACCCTGGATGACAACGAACTTGAGTAGAATTCATCAAAATATGAAAGTGATATTCCATTATCTAAAATAGGTTACAATATGTAGCAGTCATGCCTTTATTTTAGTGCACAAGATACATATGATAAAGGTAATTTCAACTGCCCTCTACTCCTTGATGAAGATCCTAATTCTAAGTTGGTTTGCCTTAAGATTCTTGAGAGTCATCATTCATCCATTGAGTTCGAAAGTAATAAGTAGTAGGTTTGTTTCCAAGAACTTAATGATCAGCCTCTTCAGTAGATTTTAAATCAACAAGGAAAAGAAGAAATAGATAGTCAAATGTTTTATGCTTTTTTCTGAGGAACTAATGGAAAAAAGACAGATTTTAGATCCTTTTAGTCATTCTTATTCTCAAGAATGTGAGAATGTAGCCCAAGACAGTCAAATTCAAAAGGTATCTAATGTAGATTTACTTCTTACTATGCCTATTATGGAATAATGTATTAAAAATGATCTTGTTTAAAGAGTTGTTGATAATACTACCCCGAAAACTCTCAATTCATATTTACATGAAGAAACACTCATGCGTGAAATTTCAGATTTGGAGGATGATAGACCAACCGCTATCATTCATTTGGAGAATAGTCCCGAAAGAGAACAAACATTGATTACAAATGATGATTACCTTTCTCCTCTTCCTGATCCATAAGAGGCAATGTTTCATGATTTTCAAGACCCCTTATGCAATCGTATGGAAGTATCAAAAAAAGTGGAGTTTGTTTTATTCACCAACATAGTTTTTGGACCGAGGTTTTATTTTGAGTTTCCATTTACTAAATCTTTCTTTATGCATGGTGGAGCTTAATACAAGCATCACTCAATTATTCATTTAATTGATTGGTTATAATGGATCTTTGAATTCACTTGATCAGATCACTTATGGATCAATTAGTGTAGGTAAGGTGTGATGAATAAGATCAACATTCTAAGCATATTTTTCAGTGTCAGTTTCCAGTATAGTTTGAAATTGGCGATGTACAATTTAGTTTTCAGTTTGATTTGAGTCAGTTTGAGGATTATAGTCACAGTGACTCCATTGCCCAATGAACAATGCTACTTGGTCTATGATGTTCTTGACACCTCCTAAAGGAGCTTCCATCCCCATTGGAGTCAATGTTAGTGTCCAATGGTCATAGTGATAAAATTTACACTTTCCAATGTAGTTAGAGTCTTATGGTCGAATTTTTATATTTTCAAATAAAATTTGACATCTCTCTTGGTTGTCAAATGGTCAAGTCATTGTCTAAGTGTAATGCTACTCTCATGTCATGGTCATCAAGGTAAATTCATAATCAATTTCATGAGTCATTGATTAACCATAGGTAATTTTTATTCATTAAGTTTCATTATTTAAAATTTGAAAAGGAAGAGTCATGGTGTCATAAGGTTGATCATGAGAGTGTCATGAGTGTCATCATATTTCCATTTGGAGTCATGTCATCATCATCCAAAACTAATAAGTTGTCATGAGAGTGAGCACTTAGGGAATAAAGTGTTTTAAAGAGAATAATAGGTACATCTATGTCACATTGGAAATGCAACCTTGCTATTGAAGATACGATGTTGCATTACTATGTCATCATAAAGTCAATTGTTCAAGGTACATGATGTCACTCTACTATCAAGCAAAAAATCGAGTTTTAAAGTTATAAAGGAGCACCAAATTATTTTAAAACTTCATTCCATCCTTCCAAAAGCTTCAAGAGCTACTCTCTATCACTATGATACTTTTCATAGCCACTAAAACTGTGAATTTCACCATCATTGCCATATTTCATCAGTTTGATGTGTTTCTACAGGGTCTTGCTACGATTTTCATTTGGAGGCCAAAGGGAGAAATACATTTTTTTTTTATCATCTCAGTGCTTCAAAGGTTATTTTAACAAGTAAGTACAACCTTGAAAACCCTCTATGCATTCTTTTTCTTCAGAAAGTTGATCAAAATCTATCCCTAGGGTTTTGCTGCATTTTCTTGTTGTGTTTTCTCTTCCAATGGAATTTTGTTTATTTTGAGAGGAAAACTCCTTTATTTTGGGTTCATACATCCTTCATTATCCTCATTAAAAATTCTCCACCCTTCCCCTCACTAAAATTCCTTCATTTCATCATTTCCCTTATCAAACTAAGCTTGTTTCTGCGCTTCTAGCACAAGTCTATATTTTCCCTTTTCTCCCCTCGTTTCTCCCTCATTTTGTTAAATTCAACTTTAAGTGTGTTCCTAACACCTATCCCTACCTTCCATTATTTTTTCATATTTTTTCCTACCCCCCATCCCCTCCATTCCCTTCCCTCAAGTTCCTTTTTTTTGTGTTTAGTTATTTTTCACGGCACGTGGAGGTCAAAGGCCAAACTTGGTCGATGTAATAGTTGATTCATGATTTATCTAATGATTAATAGGATTATTAATGATTATCATTGTAAATAATCTTGTGATCAATTCTTTAAGAGATAATCTCAATCAGTTAGCTAAAAAAGGGGAAATTTGTTTCTAACTTCCCTAGGATTTGGCAATGAGTAATTAGGTTCATGAATTAGTTGCTATGGATCAGGATTCGACCCCTTAGAGGTGGAATCTTGTTTTTCCTCTATATGTACTCAGAAAAAAGTCAAAGAGAAGGTTGGATACTTGAAGTTCACACATTTTGGAACTTGTGTACTTGATTTTGACATAAATGATACAAGCAGTTGCAAATATTTTTATGGGATTCTTGTGATGTGGTTAGTGACACTTTTTTTCTCCATTTTTCCTTATGCATCTGATGATTAAGTAGTTCTAGCAGGCATCTATGTTATTCTTGTGTTAATCTCATAAGTTTTAAAATATAATACATTGCTTCAAATTCTCTGCTTTGTCTGAGATTTTCATATAAGTGTTCTATCTTCTAAACAAATGAATTCTTACATGTATGCTAATTTTACTCCTACATGATTTCCTCCTCACCACACAACAATGAAAAATTCAATTTTTGTCACTAGTTACGTCTATCTTGCCTCATTCTATGACTGTAGTTGATCCTTTGGAATACTTGGCCTAGTTCCTAATCTGATGCTTTTTATCCAGCAAACCCTAATAAAAAACCCTATTGAGATGATAACTAGCCGAAAACCCTAATACTTGCCTTTCATTTCCATTAGCTATGACGTTTATTTTGAGAGAGCCCTCTCTGATTTGGTAGGGCTAGATACGAAGTCAAAAGTTGGTATGTGGTTACCTCTTTAGTTTCCTTTCTCAGCCTTGGGAAACTAAGGAGCTACAACATATCTAATGCATGGCCATCTCAAGGAGGTGGATTACTACCAAAAGGATCACCACCTTGATCATCATAATTTGATGGGGTAGTACTCGGTGAATACTCTATATCTACTGCATCGCGACGATCCCTCCTCAATGCCAGTATAAACATGGTAGCTCCAACAATATGAAGCATAAGACTCATCATATCAAGTGACAAGTCTGTCCAAAGATCCAAGAGCTTAGGATCTCCCCTAATGTCTCGAGCCATCGCAAGGAAGACTCTCGCCTCAACCAAAATTCCAGAGAGTCTGTTGCCCAACTCCATCCTAAATCCAATATCAAGCTTATGGCGTGGTCACATGCCTGCGTGTATCCAATCAGGACATCCAACCTCACCGTCCGCAGCCTCAGCCATCTCCACATCTCCATCCAATGGGGGAGGAGGCATGTTCCCAAAGAATGTGTCGATGTCTATAAAATACATAATACAAAACAATAATTATATAATTTCATTAAAATTTTTAATAAAACAAGTTAAATAACATGTTAGAATATTTTTTATTCTAATTAATTAAGATAATAAAATGAAACTAGATTAATTTAAAGAAAACATTAATATTACCTCTAGCATTTGTTGGATCATCCTGTGTGAAGAAGATGTTGGGATGCTGTCACCAATCTATCCCCGCGTAATTACACAACACTAAGATGAACATGTGGTCAACTTCATTGGCCAATAGCTCTAGTGCCTTGACGGAAATCCTATTTGGATACTCTGGCTGGCCCCTCATGGGCGTCATCTCACCCCACATGTGCTTATGCACCTCAGTCATCGCCCTAGGAGAGTGACGGTCAGAAGTAGGCCTTATCTCCAAAAACCTCTAAAAAAATAAGCCAAAAATATTTCAAGAAAAATAGAATTTTCCCCTCCCATGTATCATAAAACGACATTTATCTAAATCTATACAAAATTGACACAAAAAAATGGCCGACCATATGATACATCATGGCCTCTACACCAAAGAATCAACATAAAACAAAAGAGGGAAACTAATGTGTTGCCCATAACTATAGTATAGTGTGTAATGGTACTCACTAATTGTTAGAGTCACCTAACCTCCTCTGCACCAAAATAATTGATTTGTATTTTTCCACCAGACACTTGAAAATATTTTTGGGAAATTACATGATCCCCAACATATCTCTGAGAGTAGACAGGCTGAATCTATGTTGCAGCACCATGGGGAACATCAGGGAACTGGGGAAAATCCTCCCCTCTCTTGGATAGGTGAGTGATAAAATAAATTTCCTCCTCAGTGGGAAGAAACCACATGTCAGGACTGACATGAAAAACTTATTGGTGGAAATCCCACTGACAGATCAACCGTTCCAACAACCTAGAGCACCCCTTCAGGGATGTAGCCAGCTCATAATACTTAAGGAGGCCTATATTTCTCAAGAGGCATGGTTTGTTGTGGTAATAGGGTGATGGTACAAATACCTCTCCCTCTCTTGTGCCTCCCACCCTTGTACCATATTGTATTTTCCAACTCTCTGCTCTTCCTATTGTTACTCCTCCCTCCTTTGAAATCTCTGCATGATTGACATATAAAATACATTATCCTCATACATAAATCATATTTTTTTTTATTAAATGAATTTATTTTTATAAATATGGATATATAACTTTCAATTTAAAAACAAAAACCAAACTCGGTGCTCCAAAAAAATAGGAATGTACCGATAATGGTGTGCCACAAAAACGGAAATGCATTGAAAACAATGTGTACATCAACTTGACACGCCACTTTATGTTCACATACATACATAACATTAGTTATTTTTTCTTTTCAGTGTGGTGCGTTGACATAAAATTTCGCACTTGTGCATTAATTTTACATCAATGCACTACACTGGAACGTTCAGGTTTAAATATTGGGCAGTATCTTGGGAAAAAATAAACACACCGGGAAGTTAATTTTACCAGATGAATTGTTCTAAAAATTATAATTATTAAAGTGATGTGTCGTAGAATTTCATGGCCCGGTGCATTTAAATTTACCCAATGCATTGAGCCACTAACGGTGCGTTAATGTTACACATTGATATGTAGTGCTCCCTATAAATTTACAGGGTGCGTCGTGAATGGTGAGAGCCAATTTTTTTGAATGTATCATGAAGAATAAAAAAAAGGCAATTTTTAAATTGATTACAATTCTACTCTACTAAATAATTAAATTAGGGAGAAATATACACATTACGTAGATATTTTCTCGTTCGAGAGGCATGGTTTGCAAGTAAAAGAAAAAAACAAAATAAGTTTCTTGTTCAGTTTTAAATATTGGGAGGTGCATTGGGAAAAAATAAATACACTAGGAAGTTATTTTACCAGACACATCGCCATAAAAATTATAATTTTAAAGTGGTGCATCATGGAATTTAACAGCTCAGTGTGTTTCAATTTATCCAACGCACTTAACCACTAATAGTGCATTAATGTTACACACTCATTTGCAGTGCACCCTCTAAAATTACAAGGTGCAACGTGAACGGTGTGAACCAAATGTTTTGAATTCACCACATATTTTTTTTTAAACAATGCATTTTTTAACTTAATTTTCAATTCTACTCCGCTAAAAAATAAAGTTAGGGAGAAACATAGATATTAGCTAGACATTTACTCATCGGGGAGACATCGTTTCCAATTAAATGAAAAAAATAAATTTCACCACTGTTCCACAAAATTTTAAAGGCACATGGTGATAAGCATACAAAAGGATGGCGAGCAAAGTAAGTGTAACACTCTCTTCCCACATCTACCCAAGTAACTGGCCAACCGGGGGTAAGCATGTGACGAGAGGCTACTAATATGAGATTCAACCTCCTAGATGACCTTGAGGAAGTGGAACCACCGAAAACTTGACAAAAAAACCTTACACAACATCAAAAACATCCCCATGAGGTATCCCAACCCTTCAGGCCTCTTACCCCTGGTTTAGATTGACTTTCTGACTACTTTGAGCCATAGACACAGGCACAATACAACAAGATAGCGGCCAAGAGGCCATACCCGTAGCCACAACACAGTAAGCATGCAGCCAGGGTCCCAATTGTTCAGTTTTGAGCTTGCAACTACATGATTTGAGCCACCTTTTTAGGCCCAGAACCTAGGTCACTTCCCAGAAATTCATGAAAACTTAGGGAATGATAAATAACATTGGAACAATGATACATAAGAAATCACATCAACAATAAACCATATGGACCCATACTATCCATGATAGGAGTTTTTTCAAACATGTCACAAACATTGAATATACAGGTGTAAACAACATATTTAAGCATAGGGGTCTCTTACTTATTCGAGAATAGCTAAGAAGCATTGCTACCCTACATCATAATTTGCAATACAATATATTTGACCATAGATAAATTGTGTATTCCTTTATAGGTAAAAACATGGATAGATCATCATCATTGATCGAATACATGCTTATAACCAACCCAATAAAAATATAAATACAATGGATACAACAACAATAAAATACATACATAAACCAGTAAATTTGCATACCAAATACCAAAGGAATTATCTCTTCATTACTGAATGTAAAAACAAACCAAAGATGGGACTTCCATGCTCCACTTGACCATAGATTGGTTGAGCCAAGTTTCTCTTTAGCCAATCACCCCTGTGCCATATTCCAAGCATGAATGTGGGATCTCATAAAATACATCAATCACAATCAATCTAGGGCTTCCAGAGGCCAAACCACCTCAAAACTCAACCAGTGACTCCACCTCACAGTCAAACATCACAACCATCACGAATTGGTCTCTATCCAAGCTACTCCAGGCTCTAGAGTGTTTGTTCCAACCAAGGATCCTGGACTAGTAACTCAACCCCAATTGTTTCTGGGCTTTAGATCGTTTTTCCAACCAAGGCTCTAGGACTAGTAACTCAACCCACCTAGGGCCCTAGAGAATTTTTCCAACCAAGGCTCCAGGGCTAGTAACTCAACCCAACAAATTTCCGTAGGGCTCCAGAGCGTTTGTCCAACCAAATCTCAAGGAACGAATAACTCAACCCAACAACTAAGGAATGACGAGAACTGACTAGAAAAAATCAATGGAATAAACCCACAACACCATGGCTATCCAGGAAATGGAAAGGCTAGGAAAATCCACATGTATACACCATGCATGCCAAAAATAGTGAGGAAAACATATATGTAGCTTGGTATCTGCAATAAAATCTCGCGGTAGCTGTTGAACCCGATGTTCACTTGCAATTTCCTTCTCTTCCTTTTCTTTCTTACTCAAAATCACCAAGTATCCATAATATGTCGAAGAGTCCTCCAAGAAAAATCTAAGTATCCAAGAGTATGAGAGAGAGAGAGACAATAATGAGAGACCTCCAAAAATTCACTACAAAAGGTTACCAACTGATCGTTAGGAGCCTTTTTATTAATGAAGCCTCTATTTTCTTCATTTTCCATTATTTTCCTTCATTTTCCTCCTCACATGCAACCTGTGACCTTTCAACTTCCTTTTCTCCTAATTTCAATTATTTTCATAAACAAAAGCCGATAAATGCCACTTTGCCTTTCTAAATCCTTTTCCATTGCATTTTCAAATATCCTTAGCTATATTAACCGAAATGAACACTCGCTAAGATATTTTTCCGAACATTCAACTTGGAATACATGTCCCATCAACTATGGTTATTATTTTTAAGTTTTATTACATGGAATTTTCACCAGGGTTGTTATAGAACCCTCCCCCTTGGGGGGACACCATCCTTAGTGTTTAATTACATCTATAAACCAACAAATTGCTAAATACAAAACATATTCCTATGGAGCTTTATAACATAGCTTGTTGTAGTATTTACAATGACCACTAATGAAAACATGACAATCATATTTTTTATTGGAGATTTATAAGATATCTCATTATGGTATTTACAATAGCAACCACATTTTCTTCAATAAAAAAGAATCATACTGTCTATGGAGATTTATAAATCTAGCTCGATACAATATTTACAATAATGTACACATACACACATTTTCTATACTAGCAAATAGAAGGATACGATGCCCGTATCAGCAACAAGGGAATCCATAGGCTCACACCTCCACCCTCAAAGTAATACCAAGACTGACCTCCTTCCGAGGAAGTCCAGAATCCACTGCCAAAGTCAAAGATGCATCTAATCTCCATTGCTACAATATTTCACTACTATCCTCTCAGTGAACATTTACTGGATCATTGTTTCAGGGCACACTCCCAATGTGCATTTAATTCCATCTAGTAATGCTAATGACCAAAAAAAATCCATCCCCAACCTTCTCTTCTCTGCTACACAGTCCCTAGGGAAATCCGGTCACTCCCTTCCATGCAGTCAGACACCTTCCAAGTTCCATTGACACCCCCATCTCGGGCAAGGATTCCTCTCATCGGAAGATACAAAAACCAAGGCATATACCTGCCTCAACCATCATACCAGTCATAACATTCTCATGGAAATTAATGTACACTATTGGGTACCATTGTCCCATAATGGCCCTGCTCATGACGTGTGTTACTAGCATATTGTTGCTTTTTTCAATTCCTTTTCATTGTTGCTGCTTATTCTTGCAATTAGTTCCAACCACCCAATCGGGCATTTTTTTGCTTCTTATACCAAGCACATAACTTCCATTAGATTCAAAATAAATTGAAATAAACTCAAGTCATACCTCATCGGTATCTCGTCGATGAGGTACACTCATGATCATGTTTACTTCCTGTCACACAAGTGAAACTAGCTGTTTTATCAAATCATCATGTATAAAAATATCACATCTGGTTAGTTGAAAACAAAACCATCATAAATTAAAATCATGAATCGCATGAAATCACCATAAACCATAATCATAAATCAAATGTAATCATCATAATTTATAATCGCATATCACATGCAGAATATAACTGAAATAAAATATTGATACTTATCCTTCATCGGTCCTTACTTCTACCTTTGTTCTTTTGTACACCCACTGAATTGATTTCCATGGCCGACAAACACCCAGTGACTTCTCTTAAACCACATACACATAGACATAGTGTACATCATGACACATACACCCACATACGACATATACAATACACACACCCACACTAGTATACGACACATACACCTACACTCAATGTACAACACAACATAATACATACACCTACACTAGAATACAACACATACAGCTACATTTGACATACGCACAACACATACACCTGCACCTAGTGTACAACACAACACATACACCTACACCTGGTGTACAATACAACATAATACATATACATATATAGAGTACAACACAATGAATACACATGTAGCGATACCACGACTACATGATGCACATAAATAGTATCGCATGCCCACAACACAACATGTACAACATGAACACAATTCCCTATGTATACTAGTACCATATGCACAACATGTACACAGTACCTATTGTACACAACACTACCTGCACAAGGTGTGCACAACATCACATGTACACGGAACCACCTACACAAAGTGTACACAACGAAAAATGTACACCGCACCACCTATACAATGTGTACACAATACCACATGTACACAACACCACATGCATGACATGTACACAATTCCACATGCACGACATGTACACGACACCACCTGCACACAACACCACATGTACAACTTGTACACAACATCACATGCACACAAAACCATATGTACACTCATGCACATAGCACCAAATGTACATAGCACCATATGTAAATCATGCACACAACGCCATATGCACATATCACTGCATATTCAACATGTACATATCACCATACGTACACAAAATCACATATCCAACATGCGCACAACACCATATACATACAACACCACATATCCAACATGGACACAATACGATATGCACACATCACTGCATATCCAACATTTACATAACACCATCTATACCTAGCACTACATATGTAATATACACATAACACCATATATATAAAAAACATACAAAATCATATGTACACAATACTACATATGTTACATGTACACATCACCATAGGTACAATCACTGAATATACAACATGCAAAACATATACACAACAGTAGCATTGTACATCCAAAAAAATACAATGATGCCACATGCAACCTTGCTTGTAATGCCTTTCCACTATTCATGTTTATCCTAGCATGCCACAGATAACACTACTTTCACTTCATTGATGTATCTCTCAACATTACCTGTCCAAAACATAGGCATAGTATAGTCACATAATTTCAACTCATATCCACATGATACTGACCTCATAGATCTGTCAAGATTACTCGTTCCACTTGATTCCTCATAAGACCAAGAACCTCTTCATGCCATTCACCTACATAAGAAATCATTCCTCCACAATAATGATCCTTGAAAACCTTGTCATACAATGACACATAGGCACACACACACACACATATAATCATTAGCATAAAACAACCATGGTCCTGTCAGACAACGACATACATACACAAATATATACACATAAACATCAACATAATGATCTATGAAGACATTTTCATACATGAAATACATACATACATACATGTATACATATATAAACATCAACACAATCATGATCACAATACAATTTCTAGATATCATAATGTCTAGGTTAAGAAAAATTCCTTTATTTGTGCACAACATGCACAATATTGAGAAAAATAGTTCCCAACATAGCCAAGGCATCTAACATCTCAGATCCATTCAATTTAATTTTTCAGTTTCCTTTCTCATGTCTACACTGCTACCGTCCATTTACCACAATGGACCCAACCAATCCAATTGACTTTCATATTCTTACCTTCTGTTGCACTTAGTCATGCACTGAGCTTCATTCGGATCTTATTCCCTTTTTGGTACCACAAAACTCTCCCCGAGCTCCATCAACTTTCCTCTTTCGCAATCAATTCCCAAGGCTCTCAAAACATAAAATACAAGTACAAGAACAAGAAACAATAAGAAGAAAAACATGAAAACCAATAGCAATATGACATAACAACAAAAGTGGTAAGGCCTTGCACCAAACATAAACACAGTTTCAAATCAAATGCAAACTAATCATAAAAGACCAAAAGCACAATACTAGAAACAATCATCATGACTCACTCCTCATGGGTTCCCAATACTTCCAAAGGAAAGCTCAACCAGAGCCTTCTTCAAGGTTTCATGGCAGTCTCTTTTTCCATGGAATCCCTTGCATCATACTTTCATAGACACATAACGATTAGTGCATAAATAAAAATAATGATATACCAGTTACCTTACCTTGTTGGGCCAATCACGCTTCCTTGTAATTGAACACACACATGTCAGTCACATGTTCCAAATATCAAGACAACACATCTATTAATTTGGAATCAAAATTTACCAAGTCGAAAACCATGTCATAATAAAAAATAAACTCACAGTCATCAGACATAATACATGATGCTACAACTATCACCTACTTACACTCGAGTATATATCAATTGTCTTAACACATACATGTTATTACAATTGTCTTAAAACAAGATCATTACTTCATGCAATCTTATAGAAATGCTCATATCACGTGATTAATAAAACATTCAACAGTAAATAGATGACATAATAGATGCCAATGCTCAAACATAATCATAATCGAGTATTCAAGTACAAGGTAGACGACATAACCAAGCTCATACATTAATGTATATCAGGGGAGGCTCTTTTTTCTCCACAATCAATCTAGATTAGCACGATATATATTCACCACATATCAACCCAATCATTAATAAGGTCATGATATCCATAAAAATATCTAGCTAACATGTTCACACCCTAAACCCATAAAAAGTGTCATTCATGCATACAATCACATATGCACAGTTAGCCTAGAATAGTAAAACACAATATCACAAATATATCAAGTCATACATGAATGTAATGACCCTAATCATCAATTTACTAGCATGTAATAACAATAGGTTATATCATGTTCATCAACAACATGTAAAGTAATCATCAAGATAACTATCATACAACAACAAAATTTAACCCATAACATGCTCATCAACGACATATAAGTTATCTGATATAAAACAACAATAGCAATGCATACCACCTCAGGTTTCTATCATTCATGACTATCTGAAACATGTACATATAACCACACTAATCAACTAGCATTTATAATGTATGTAAAAATAACATCAATAGTATGGAAGGAATACTCATAACCATAATAATAGAATAAAAAACATATAATTAACCCTAATGATTACAACAACCATGAATCACATACCCGCAGGCCAAGCATAGAAAATTGTATGAAGATCTTCTCTTGCCTCAAGGTCCAATGTTGCAACTTCGCTTTGATGGTTTGCATCTCCGGCTCTATCTTAGTCAACAGATTAGCATCATAACATGCCAATATCATCATGATTAACTAATTTCTTATAATGACCTTATCCACAATAACCTTCACCAAACCAATGCAAACTTGACCATATGCACCCACTTGACATGTATAACCAATCATGAACGACCAATGCATGCCCCACATATAGCATCATATAAGCAAGAATACACAGACAAAACACAAGCATGACCAATATGTGACCTCACATAAACACGCAATGCATACACATCATGTAGCGACATGTAAGAAAGCGTGCATGAACAATACATAAGCAAGAAAAACACATAACCAGTTATACATGACAACATGTTGACAATAACACCATCAACCCTTCCATGGCGACACCACTGCCACCATGACCAACACAAAATGGATGCAACAAACACATACACCATAGGCATGAGAAAAACATATGAAACCAACACAAAAGCGTGACCAACAAACTGCCCATCCCGTCCAAGGGTTGAACCATGTTCTAATACCACTCTGTGATATCAGATATTACACAAAGAGAAGAAAACCAAACACCACCCAAGGAGAGTGCAACCATGCTTTCATACCACTTTGTTGTGTTAGATATCACACAAATAGAACAAAACCAAACACCACCCAAGGAAAGTGAAAAAATTCTCTGATACCACTCTGTGGTATCATATATCACACAAAGAGAACAAAATAAAACACAACCCAAGGAGAGAACAACCATGCTCTGAGACCACTCTATAACACCATCTTCCCACATCTACCCAAGTAACCGACCAACTAGGGTAAACATGTGATGAGAGGCTACTAATACGATATTCAACCTCTTAGATGACCTTGAGGAAGTGGAACCAATGGAAACCTGACAAACAAACCTTACACATCATTAGCAACATGCATGGGAGGTATCACAACCCTTCAGTCCTCTTACCGGTGGGTTATATTGAATTTCTGACCACATTGAGCCATAGCCGCAAGCACAACATAGAAAGGTAGTCACTAGGAAGCTATAGCCATAGGAAAAAAACATCAATCCTATGGCCAGGGCCCCAATTTCTTAATTATGTGCCTGTAACTCTGGGATTTGAGCCACCTTTTTAGGCCCAAAGCTCAGGTCACAGGCCAAAAATTCATTAAAATTTAGAGAATTATCAATACATTGTGAACAATGATACAAAAGAAATCACATCAAAAAGAACCCATTTGGACCCCTAATATCCATGACAAACATTTTATCAAACATGTCACAAACATTGAATCTATAGGTGTAAACAACATATTTAAGCATAGGGGTCTCTTAATTATCTGAGAATCGCTAAGAAGCATTGCTCCCCTACATCATAAGTTGCGATAAAATCTATTTGACCATAGATACGTTGTGTATTCTTTTACAGGTAAAAACATGCATATATCCATGCATCATCACTGATCAAATACATGCTTATAACCAACATAACAAAAATAGAAATACAATGGATACAACATCAATAAAATCCATACATAAACCAATAAATTTTCATACCAAATACCAAACAAATTATCTCTTCATTACTGAATGTAAAAACCAACCGGAGATGGGAATTCCACGCTCCACCTGACCATATATTGGCTAAGCCAAGTCTCTCTTAAGCTAATCACTCTCATGCCATATTCCAAGCATGAATGTGGGATCTCATCAAACACATCAATCACAAACAATCTAGGGCTTCCAGAGGCTAAACCACCTCAACCGTCAACTAGTGATTCCACCTCACGGTCAGACATCACAACCATCATGGATTGGTCTCTATCCAAGTTGCTCCAGGCTCCAGAATGTTTTTTCCAACCAAGGCTTTAGGACTAGTAACTCAACACTAGTTTTTTCTGGGCTCCAAAGTGTTTGTCCAACCAAAGCTCCAGGACTAGTAACTCAACCCAAAAGTTGTTTGTCAGGCTCTAGAGGGGTTGTCCAACCAAGGTTCCAGGAACTAATAGCTCAACCCAATAGCTATGGAATCATGAGAACCAAACAATCAATGGGATAAATCCACAACACCATGCCTATCCTAGAAATGGGAAGGCTAGGAAAATCCACATGCACACACCATGAACGCCAAAACTAGTGAGGAAAAATACATGCAACTTAGTAACTGCAATAAAATCTCGCGGCAGCTTCTAAAATCGATGTCTTCTTTCTCTTTCACGCTCTTCCTTTGCCTTCTTTATCCAAATCACCAAGTATCCCCACTCTCCAAGGGCACTCCAAAAAAACTATAAGTATCCAATAGTATGAGAGAGAGAGAGGGAGAAGAATGAGAGAGCTCCAAAAATGCACTGACAAAATGTTACAAAATGATCCTCATAATCCTTTTTATTAATGAAGCTTCTATTTTCTTCATTTTCCATTATTTTCCTTCATTTTCCTCCACACATGAAACTTGTGACCTTTCACCTTCCTTTTCTCCTAATTTCCATTATTTTCATAAATAAATGCAAATAAATGCCACTTTTCCTTTCTAAAGCCTTTTACATTGCCTTTGCCAATTTCCTTAGCCATATTGATTCAAATGAACAAACACTAGGATTTTTTTCCCAACATTCGTCTTGGAATACATGTGCCATCGACCGTGGTTATTATTTTTAACTTTTATTACATGGAATTTTCATAGGGATGTTACAAGAAGCACCAATGGCAGGGCGCTCCACAGAGGCAAAGGTTGCACCAATGCTTGACAACTCTATAACACTGCAAATGGTAAAAAGGAATTGTACAACTAGTAATTTTTTATTTATTTAACCATGTTCTAGTGCACTAGAGTAACCACATCGACATAAATTATTCTCGAAGCGCACCACAATTTTTTAAGTTAAAACCCAATGCTGTAGTGCACTATGTTATTTACGCATCGGTGTGTTTCATACAAGAATAAAATTGGTGCTTCGTGGGAGTATAACACCAAAATGGTGAAAATGTATTTTACGACCAACATTTTTTAAATTAAACCTTTGTCCGGTGCTATCACGCAGTATATGCACCGGTGCTATCACGCAGTATATGCACCGGTGCTTTGGTCTCACCTAGCGCACCACTATTTTTAAATTAAAAACCCTACAACAGTGCACCATGTTGTATATGCATTGGGGCATTCCTATAATTTCAAAGTATTGAGGTTTCATGGGAGTATAGCACCATAATGGTGAAAATTAATTTTAAAACTGACAATTTTTTAAATTTACACTAGTCCAGTGCTATCGAGTAGTATATGCACCAGTGCTCTAGACTTACTGAGCGCACCATCATTTTTTATTTTTAAAATATTAACCCTCAAATGGTTCACCATTGCCTACTAAGTACCCGGACATACAATTCTACTTAGCGCACCGGTGCTTATTATATGAGTATCACGCCGTTGTTTTTAAAATTAAAAACATTTCCTCGATGCACCATGTTTTTACGTTTCGGGGCTTTCGTAAAATGGGAAAGCACCAGTGTTTTATGTGAGTATAGCACCGAAATGATGAAAATGAATTTTATGACTGGAATTTTTTAAAATTTCACCCTTGTTCGGTGCTATCGAATAGTATATCAAATATTATCTAGATTTGTGTATCTTCCCAATTTATTTATTTGATTTCTATTTTTTAATTTTGAAAATATAATTTACAAAAAAATTATGTCTTTTAATATAATTTTAATATATAAAAAATATTTAACACCTTCAAAAACACATAAATGATACCCAATTACAATTTAGAGAATTTCCTCACAAATTTAAAACAAAATTCATTGAAAAAAACCATCAAATAGTTAGAGTACACAATTCAACATCTTTTTCAGATTTGGAGGATGTCGCCACTAGCCTCACAATAAGATTCCACTGCAAATTGAATACGTTCGTGGAAAAATTCAAAAAAAATTTCAAATTTTGAGGACACTATTGCCAGTCTCACAATAATATTCCAAGATTCCAAATTGATTAACCATTTTCATGTCATACCATAAAATCTAAAGTGATTTGAAAAAATAGAAAAGACTGCAATCGAACTTTTTGAGGTTTTTAGTTTTTTATATAAATAGTTTTTAATCGATATTAGTGCAATGCTCACAATATTATATCATACAAAAGTTTAGTAATAATAAGCAATAAGGCTACATTATAAGGAATTATTTTAACAATGCATACATATAGGGTCCACAAAGTATAAATTATAATTTTTTTAACCCATATAAATTATAAACTAAGAATAACCTGGCCACAGTGTGATATTTTCTGGTACCGAGCATTCAGTTCTATTAACCTCACCAATGCTTATTTTATACAAAGCGCACTGCCATTTGTAAATTAAAAACTCTTCCACATGCACCATGTTGTTTATGCACCAGGGCTTTCATAAATAGGGATAACACCAGTGCTTCATGACGATATAGTGTATGCACCAGTGTGCATTATAAATGTAGTGCACCATTTTTTTATTTGTATAAAAATTAACTTTGCAGCAGTGAACCATTTTCTATTAAGCATTGAGGACTTCAGTTCAATTAACGACACCGGTGTGTATAATATAATATGTGCATTGTTATTTTTAAATTAAAAACCCCACAATGGTGCACCATATTGTTTATGCATCGGGGCATTCATATACTAGTTTAGCACTAGGGTGTCGTGAGAGTATAGCACTGGATTGGGAATAACGAATTTACGACCAACATTTTTTAAAATTTAACCCTTTTCTGGTGTTATTGAGTAGTATATCCACTGGTGTGCCTTATTTACTTAGCACACTGTTATTTTTTATTTCTATAAAAAATAACTCTACCATGGTGCACGATATGCTATTAAGCAAAGGTGTTGTTAGGTCCCTATATTACTAGTGTAGTCCCTCATTGTTGTTAGCGTAGCCCCCTTATTGTTATTTTTGTACCCCTGTAGTCCCCATATTGTTATTATTGTGCCCCATAAAAACTCACTGTTGTTAATTTTGTGCCCTTACATTATTATTGTTAGGTTGGCTAGGATTATATTGCAACCCCATGGACTCCTATATATAGAAAGGAGGTTTTTTCATTTGTATCATCCAAGAATTTTTCATTTATGTAATGTAAAGGAGGTTTCCCCCTTGAAGTGTATGATTTCTAAGGCATTGATCTCTCTTTTATTCTATTTTGGGAGTTGGTTTCATAACATTTGGTATTAGAGATTTGGATTCTAGGGCTTCGTTGCTTCAAATAGACCATCGTGTAATTTTCACTATAATTTTTTTTACGAAGTTTTAGAAGATAAAAAAAAACCCATTTGCGAAGAAAACCTGAGGAACTTTGTGTACAAATTTTAGATCTTGGTTCGCAATATTTTCGGAGATATGATCTGTGGAAGTTAGGGTTTTGGTAGGCTCCCAAATTTCATCTCAAAGAGGTCACCTTGGGAAAATCGTCATAACTCTCTCTCTGAGCATCAGATGGAAATACTATAGAAAGTGGCCAAAATAAAACATATTGTAGTTTCCTCTGCAACAATTTCAGAGCCAAAGTATAAAACGGTGACACGCGGCATGACGTACAAGTTCATTCTACTGAACGAGTCCATAATTAGGTCATTGTGGGAGATTGGGCATAGTTTTTCCTTGAATAATCCAAATAAGGTCAGAAAAATATGTGCATTTTTTTTCAAATTACATAAGTCTTGTTTGAAAAATCAGTTTGAAGTGATTCCAAGGGAATATTGAAGCATAGATATCAATATTGGGTTCTAAAATGCCCCATAAAAGTAATTCAACACCCACTAATCCCTCACAATACTCTACTATGACTCGTGAAGAGGAATGCGGTCTTAACACACAGATACTACCTAGATAGGAACCTCATACAATTAGCTTTACTTACGATGATAGATAGGATACCCACCCAGTAAGGTCTTTACCTACCACCAACCCTGCTCATCTTTGATATATCAAAATTACAAGAGCAAGTTCACCAAATTTCGCTCTCGCAAAGAGTAACAATGAAATGGAAGTTTTGAAGAAAGGCATGGAAGCTAAAATGGATGTTTTGAAGAAAGGCATGGAAGCTAAGATGGATGGTTTGAAGAAGGGCATGGAAGCTAATATGGATGACATCGACGAAAAAATGAAAGGAAACATGGAAGACATGAAGAATGATCTAAAAGAGGACATGGAAGGTTTGAAAATTTTGATACAAGAAATGATTCCTAATGGTGAAAAGGTAGTAGAGGAAACTCATGATGAGAACTTAATAAATTTTAATCATGATTTCATAAACTCTAATGTTGGATTGAAGACCCAACATATTCCAAAGATCGATATGAAGAATTTTAATGGCAAGGATCCCGTAACATGGATATGACAGATGGAGAAATATTTTGATCTCCATAATGTGAAAAACACACAAAATGCATGCATTGAAAATTTATATTTAGAACAAATTACATTTGTATGGTATCAATGGCTTTGCTCTTGTAAAAAAAATGTCACTTGGTCAATTTTTACAAAGGAAATGATAACACATTATGTGGATACAAAGAGCAACACCTTCTTTAGCCAATTGATAAATCTCAAACAAAAGAGTTCAATGGTGGAGCACATTGAGGACTTCCAAAAATTGAATATAAGGGTAACTGATATTCCATAGGAACACAAGATTGATGTCTTCATAGGGACTTTAAAGGATAACATCCAATGTGAGGTTCTCTTATGGGAACCTGATTCATTGGAGAAGGCATTCAAGTTGGTAAGAAAAAATGAAAGTAAAATTATGGTGAAAAGGAAGCCTACCACTCACATCTATAAAGATGGAAGTGTTGCTACTCCTAGACTTCCACAATATACAAGGTTGACACCACAATAATTAGAGGAAAAAAGAGAAAAATGGCTTTGCTACAGTTGTGATAGAAAATACACTAAAGGTCATAAGTGTGATGATAAGAAATTATTTTACATAGATTGTGAAGAGGAGGAAGAAAATGAACAAGAAACTTCAAAATAAGAAGATATACACCAGGAACCAACCCTAGAGAAATAAGAAATGATTCCGATAATATCCTGCAATGCATTGGTAGGAATTACCAATCGTCAAACTCTCAATATAGAAGGACATATCAAGAAGAAAAATGTAATAGTGTTGATTGATTCAGGTAGTACCCATAATTTTATTCATTGTATGGTAGCCAAGGAATTGAATTGCTTCCTATACCCAACACCAGAGTGTCAAGTGATGGTTGAAAATGGAGGAACTATAAATTTCTCTGGAAAATGCCATAATATCAAGCTAACCATGGGGGAATATGTATTGAATAGTCAAATGATTTCCATTCCAATGGGAGGTGTTGATGTTGTACTAGGATTACAATGGTTACAATATTTGGGGATGGAAGCGTTTAATTTTCAAGAATTTTTCTTGATTTTTTCTCGTAAGGAAAAGAAGTTGAATTATGGGGTATCGTAGGGAATCCTAGAAAGATAATAAGCTCCAATGTCATTACAAAGCTTCTAAATAAAGAACAATGAGGCGTAATTTCACAATTATCAAGTTCCAACATCAAAATCATTTATTTCTTCGGATCTCCAAAATATATTGGACAATTATTCCAAGGTGTTTGAAACTCCCAAAGGACTCCCACCTATTCCTGATCATGAGCATGCTATTCATTTGATTCCAGGAAGTGTTCCTCCAAAAATCAGGCCTTACAAATATCCTTATCTCCAAAAGAGAAAAATTGAACGTATGATTGCAAAAATGTTAAAGGCTGGTATAATTCAACCTAGTCAAAGTTCTTTCTCTTCTCCAGTGGTATTGGTGCACAAGAAGGATGGATCATGGTGCATGTGTTCAGATTATAGGGAGCTCAATAAGCTCACTATTAAGATAAATTTCTCATTCATGTGATTGATGAATTATTGGATGAATTACATGGAGACATTTATTTTACCAAGTTGGATATTCGTTTAAGATATCATCAAATTAGAACGAAGACTGAAGATATTCTGAAAACAAAATTTCAAACTCATGAGGGTCATTATGAATTTTTGGTCATGCCTTTTGGCCTTACCAATGCACCTTCTACATTTCAAGGGTTGCTGAATTCCATTTTCAAACCCTTCCTTAGAAATTTTGTGTTAGTATTTTTTGATGATATACTAATCTACAACAAGTCTTGGAAGGATCATGTTCAACATGTTGACAAGGTGCTCAAACTATTGGAGGAGAAACAATTATATGCAAAAACCTCCAAATGTTTCTTTGGAGTAAAAGAGGTGGAATATCTGGGTCATATTGTATCTCAATAGGGTGTTAAGGTAGACCCTAACAAAATTAAATTCATTAAGGAATGGAAAGTCCCCACAACCATAAAGAAATTGTGAGGATTTCTTGGGTTAACAGGGTATTATTGCAATTTTGTTAAGAATTATGGGAGAATAGCAGCACCTATAACAACATTATTGAAGAAAGATGCATTTTCATGGAATACTGAAGCAACTAAGGCCTTTGAACATCTTAAATAGGCAATGTGCCTAGCACCGGTATTAGCTGCACCCGACTTCACAAAAAACTTTATTGTGGAATGTGATTCTTCAAGAAATGGAATTGGTGTTGTTTTAATGCAAGAAGGAAGACCCATTTCTTTTAAAAATTGTCCAATCAAAGTGTTAGTGTCATTGTTGTCATACTACCATTAGTGATCAAATTTACTCTTTTGCATTTGCATATTAGGAGTCCCATACCATAAATTTTCATCATTCCATTAGGTCATGCATTCATTGATGGTGGTGGTCTTTCATTAGTTTTCCCTCATGTGAAACTTGTTGATTCTCCTCTCTATGGTCTTCAGTCATGATTTGATTTCACTCCCAATTCATATTAATAGGTCTTAGGGTTGGTCTCATTAGGTTATAGGGTCTCATCGTGGTCAAATCAATTAGTCACAGTGTCAATAAATATTAGCAAGGTCATGAGGAGGTCAAATAAACTCAAAGGCATAGTATATGGAAAGATTAAAGAGTTTTTCTGATAAGCTTGATGTAATTTTCACCTCAAAAGATGTTTTGAGGTGAAAAAATGGTACTTTTATTTTATTATTATGTATTATGTAATTTTATGTCTTCATATGTAACAAGCTACACTTCAGAAGCTGCCATCTTCAAAAAAAAACCACCCTGCTTTTCAGAGTTGTTTTCCATAGCATCTTCAGTACAAAATCATGCTCTAAGCATGTCCATCAGAAAGAGCCTGGAAAGAGCTTTCCAACGGTATATTATACTCTCAAAACTGACCCCTGGATTGAAAAATATGCCTAAGTGAAGAAAAGTCCCCAAAAGGCCTAAACACTACCCCTTTTCTCATTTGGTCCCTTTGAAACTTTTATTACCATCTCCTAAAAACCTCTGATGTGATTGATCACATCGCAAAATTTCATGGGTCGCAAATCACAACACTCTGATTGCAGGTTCCAATTGAGTCCCTCCGATCCGATCGCAAGTCCCCTCCTCTGATTCGACCGCATTGCAATTTTCCAGCATGTAACCCCGCTTTCCCTCTTCCGATTCCCCGATGCGATTAATCGCATATCCCCAATCGCAATTGGTGAAATCCAATTATCTAATACACCCGCCCCTATTCCTGATTGCGATTGCGATTTACCCTTGGGCCCCACCATTAAACCTTATGCCTTTTCCCAAACAAATGTGGTTTTTCCTTTGTAAATGCGATAAATCAATTTTAAAGAATTTCTTAAGTTATACCATCGCAATTGGCATTTTCCCATGACACTTTGCTCCGCTCCCCTTCCCTGCCGATTTGTGATTGTGATTGGCTTGGGTCCCACCTTAAATCCCTTCTGCCTTTTCAATGAAAAAGGGTCTTGTTCCCTTGTAAAAGTGCAAAACTAATTGTTATTTGTTTTATAAAGCCCTTCCCTTCCATCGCATCGGAAATTTTTCCACCGCATGGTTTACATCGCAACGTCCTCTCCCGACCCGCCAATGCCATGAATCACATGTTGCTCATCGCATCGCACGATTTCTCTACTATGTTTTATACCTGCTCCCAATGCCGATTTGTGATTGCGATTTCCCTTTTTCCCATAACTATCGCATCGCAGTTTCCAATCGCATCATTCCAAAAACACCTTCCCTCCCTTCTGATTGTGATTTGCGATTGCAAATTGGGCCCACCATCCTTTCCTTTGCCCTTTTTCACCAAAAAGGGGTTTTTTCTTCATTTAAATGGAAAATTTGATTTTTTTTAGTTTCAAAGGCATTTCTCGGTATAAAGGGATTTTCAACAAAGGAAAGAAACAATCAAGGCCGAGAAATAAATATGAAACAGAGATTTCTATAGAAGTGATGAAAAAGGGATCTGTTCTTCAGATTTTCTATTTTCATTCATTCAGTGTAACTGCAAATTCTCTAGATGATCAAATGTATTGTTTCTCCTTATTTTCAGGGGCAAATTGTTGGTTTCCTTCCTATGTTCGAATTCCAGTGAAACAACTCCCTTTTTCTGTGGATCTACTTCCCTCAATTTCTGTCTATTTAATGTAATTTCTAAGTCATTTGTAAGAGGGAATATAGTGTGGAATTAGTTGGATATCATTGAGGACGCTCTGTGCTCCATTTGTAACAGTTTGGCAGGGAATTAATAAAGAAATGCAGCTCTGATTTGTGGGATCCTTGTGGTATGGATTTTAGCATTGTTCTTTCCTTTGTGTTCATATGTTAATTTTTATGTTTGCCACTCATTCATTCATATCTCTGGTTTAATGCTTTCAATATAGATAGGAAAAATCCATTGTATAATGCTCTGCCTTGGGAAATCATTAAATATTCTATGTTTTCTGCTGTTTGAAAAGGATCCATCTCCTATGCCCTTTTCAGCTCCTCACCAGTCTTAAACACTCCATCATTATTTAAATTAAGTTGTTAAAATATTTTCCTACCTTGCCCCATGAAATACCCTGTATCTCTGATTTAATTCCCCAGTTTCAAACTGTCCCATCAGTTCCATACAACCCTGAAGATTTATAAACATTTCCCATTATTATACCTAGCCTAAAATTATTTTACAGTTGTGCTTCATTGAACATTTTTCCCGGAGAGAGCCCTCTCCTGACCTTGTAGGGATAGCTACAAGGCTGAGCATGGTTTGAGGTTACCCTGATTTTCCTTCCTTCAGCCTAAGGTTCAAATTAGGTGCTAACACAAAGGAACGTATTTACAGAAATCTATTTATGAGAAGGAAATGTTGGAAATATTACATGCACTAATGAAATGGCGACCTTACCTAATGGGAAGTCACTTCAAGGTAAAAACTGGTCATGATAGTCTTAGATACTTTTTGGAACAAAGAATATCTTCAGAAGAGAAGCAAAAATGGGTCACAAAGATGTTGTTTTATGACTTTGAAATCATCTACAAAAAAGGGAAGCTAAATGTTGTTGCAGATGCACTCTCAAGAAAGGATGAGGAGGTGGAATCATTGCTTTGTGCCATTTCTATTATCCACCCATATTTGATAACTGAAGCAAGGGATGGAAGAATGACGAATAAGTGTGGACACTCATTAAAAATTTGCAGCAAGATTCCAGTACATATGATACATTTAGTATGAAAAATGATTCCTTATGGTACAAATATCTCTTATATCTTTGTAATAATTCCTAACTAAAACAAAAGATTATTTTGGAATTGCACACCTCTCATATAGCGGGACACTCGGGGTTTTTAAAAACTTACCACAGGGTGAAGAAATAATTTTTTGGGATGTTCTTAAATCTGATATTCAAAATTTTGTGGCGGAATGTTTGGTTCACCAGAAAAATAATGTTGAGACAATTAAGACCCCGGGTCCTCTACGACCTTTATCCATTCCAAGTCAACGTTGGGAGGAGGTTTCAATGGATTTTATTAGAGGTTTACCTAAGTCCGAAGGAAAGAGTGTCACCATGGTGGTAGTTGATATACTTACCAAGTATGCACATTTTTGTGCATTATCTCATCCATTTAAAGAAAGTACAGTTGCTATTGAATTTATGGAAACAATTCAAAATCTAAAAGGAAACCCAAAGATTATTGTAAGCGACAGAGATCCCATTTTCACTGGAAATTTTTGGACGGAATTGTTTTCTTGTTTGGGTACTCAACTAGCTCATAGCTCATCTTATCATTCTCAATCCGGTGGGAAAACTGAGATAGTGAACAAATGTTTGGAAGGATAACTTTGTTGTTTTGTATATGATAAACAAACATAATGGGTCAAGTGGTTACCTCTGGCTAAATGGTGGTATAACACTTCTTTCCATACTGCAGCAAAAATGACCCAATATATGGCACTTTATGGATATCGTCCACCTTCCATCACATCATATTTAAGAGAAAATTCTAAGGTTCAAGAAGTGGAATATCATATCAAGCATCAACAACAAGTTTTCCAACTCTTAAAGGATAACCTAAATTTGGCACAAAATCCAATTAAACAACAAGAAGATCAACATTGCAACGATAGAAGTTTTGATGTAGGATATTGGGTGTTTTTGGCTACAACCATACAAAAAAATGTCCCTCAAGAAAGCTAAGAAAGACAATAAATTATCGCCAAAGTACTATGTTCCTTAAAAGCTGTTGCAAAATATTGGTACTATGGTATACAAATTGGAGCTTCCTGCTTCTTCGCAAGTGCACCCAGTTTTCCATGTTTCATGCTTAAAGAAGGTTATAGGTGAAAAACTTCTAGTTCAAACAATATTGCCAGAAATTGATGAGGAAGGAAAAATAATAATGGAACCTGAAGCAGTCACAAAAACAAGAACTCGATAGCTACAAAATCGATCAATTTCAAAGTATCTCATCAAGTGGAATAACTTACCCACTGAAGATTCCACATGGGAGGATGAGAATTTTATACAGAAGCATCCAGAGCTACTCAAGCATTGAGGACAACACCTTTTTAAAGGAGAGAGGCATGTTAGGTCCCTATATTACTAGTGTAGTCCCTTATTGTTGTTAGTGTGGCCCCTTTATCATTATTTTTGTACCCGTGTAGTCCCCATATTATTATTATTGTGCCCCATAAAAGCCCACTATTTTTATTGTTGTGCCCTTACATTATTATTATTAGGTTGGCTAGGATTATATTGTGACCCCATGGACTCCTATATATAGAAATGAGGTTTTTTTATTTGTATCATCCAATAATTTTTCATTTATGTAATGTAAAGGAGGTTACCCCCTCGAAGTGGTTGATTTCTAAGGCATTGATCTCTCGTTTCTTCTATTTTGGGAGTTGGTTTCATAATAGGTGCATATATTTATAATAATGAACTGGTGCATTAGTGTATTATAGACATACCGTTAAAAAAAATCTGCTAAAACATCCTCCTGCCCTTTTTATTCATCATATTGGTTACATCTTTGACAATCTCAGCAAAATTGGGAATAAACCTTCTCAAAAAATTCACTCTTCCAAGGAAAGACTGAACTTCCTTCCTACTTCTAGGCAGATCTACTTTATGAATGGAATTGACCTTTTTTGGATCAATATTTATCCCATATTTAGATATAATGTGCCCAAGAAACTTTCCAGAAGTTAAAGCAAAAATACTCTTAGTGGGATTAAGAGAAATACCAAACCTTCTACACTTCAGCAGAACTTTCTCCAGATGCTTCAAATGGTCTTCCTCTCTTCTTGATAAAACTATTATGTCATCTAGATAGACAACCACCAACTTATCCTTCTCCTCAGAAAAGGCAATGTCCATTTCTCTTTGAAAGGTCTCTCCTACATTCATCAGACCAAAGGGCATCTTGGCATACATGAATGTCCCCCATGGTGTTGCCAAGGCAGTTTTCTCTTGGTCTTTTGGGTGCACTAGTATCTAATTGTATCCTAAAAAACCATCCAACATAGACATCCTTTGGGAACCAACAATGTTCTCCAAAATTTGGTCCATCTTTGGGAGAGGGTAGTTGTCCTTCATAGAAGCTTTGTTCAAGTTTCTGAAGTCATTGCAGATTTTGATCCCTCCACTCTTTTTCCTGACTAGTACTAAGTTAGCAATCCATTTTGAGAATCTGATAGGGACAATAATTTTTGCATCAAAGAGCTTCTTAATTTCCTTTTCAATCAGAGGCATGAGAAGTGGATTAATCCTCCTAAAATTCTGTTTGAAAGGCTTTTCATTTTCTTTAATAGGAATGGTGTGTTGAATAATAATAGGATCATATTTCTTCAAATCAGAATAAATCATGCAAAAACATCAATGAACCTTCTCATCATCTCAATATATTTCTATTTCATCTCTACTTAAAGAAACTTTGAAAGCTTGATCATTTTAGTCATTGCTACATGTTAGTATGATTCTTTCATCGTAAAAGATCACTTTAGCTACGCATAAAAAATAGCCCTAACATCGATTATGGCTGCCAAACATATTTAAATCTGCAATTAGATGATCCAAATAACACTCCACAAGTCCAGATCTAAGCATAAAAGACATTAAGCAGATAAAATACAATATGGCTCCATGCATCCAATAGACAAGACAAGAACAATGTGTTTAAAAGAATGTTTTATATTATATTAAAGAATGGGGCACATGAGAGGAAAACAAGAAAGGTGTTTTCCGGTTCTCCTCAATGGGATGGGTTCTTGAAAGTCCTCAACGTTTCAGATCTAAAATTCCTCTCTTATTGTGGTAGAAAACCTAGAAAAACATAGAACTCAATGAGAGCTCACAAGGAAAAAATGGAAAATGGTGACCAAGAGTAGATCCAGTGTGATCTAATGCAATGAAGGTGACTAATGAATGGGGAAAACCCTTCTATTTATAACAAAGTATTGGGGTGTTCTAGAACTCGGTGCATGAATAAAATATTATTAATCAAATTATAGAATCACCCTTATATTTGTTGGAGGGAAAAGGTATTTTGACTTGGGTCAATTCCTTTATTTATAAACAATAAATAAATAAATGGTTTATTTATTATTTTAGGGAGATGGTGGGGATATAATTAAATAAATAATGATTTATTTAATTATTTAAAAATTATTTAGTCAAATTTAACTAGGAATATTATTAAATAATGATTTGAATAACTTATTCCTAAGAAATAATTAAATAAATAATGATTTATTTAATTAATTTCCTTGTTTTGGGTTAAATATGACCAGGAAATATGGACAAATGTTATTTTATATGGTGAAAGAAATTTTACTTAGGGTAAAATTGGTCTTACATGGTGTACTTGAGTTCATCTAATGATAATGGGTTAGATGACCAAAAATATGGTGTAACAGATTGCCCCCAAACGTACGAGTGTTAGGAGCAAATCGTATGACCGAAGTATGTTGTAAGAACTCAATCACTAGGCATCAAGAGGGAAATGAGAGAGAGAAATATAAGGTAGTCTAATGTGCTGAAGGACTAGATCCGGAGGAGACGAGACTTACAGGTGCAACAAGTCTCTAGGTGATGAAGTGGTACTAGTGTTAAAGGTGGCGAGGGAGGCATACCTATACCCACCAAGACAATAGTACAAAGAATAAGGCGCCTGGAAAACCATGGAATGCAATAATGAAGCATGTGCTGGCTTAAACATGAGCCAGATAAATAAAATGATGAATCCCACATACATGCGATGCCTGGAATAAACTGTAGGACTTATACAAGAATATTTTAGTACATGAGATACAAATATAGCCAAATGCCCCCTACACATGGGGAAGGGCTCGCAACATCTGACTGGTACATGCAAATCGAAGAGGCTCTGCAAGCGGTTGAGGCTGATATCATCAAATGAGAGGAGTTGCATCAAGGGCGAGAATGAAGAAGTCATCTGGGCATGTGGGGGGCTACCTGTAGGGCCACCCCCTCATGAGGGTTGAGACATCTCACACACGCTCGGGAATCACCAATAGCTGTTGCTGCATCACTGGACCATCAAGTGTATAGATAAAAATCATGCTGAGAAGAGCTCGAACCAAGGTACACTACCCCCTAGACCTGGCTTCTGGAGTAAATGAGCTGATGTCGACAGAAGTAGGTCCGCCATAGGTGAGGAAATAAGGGAACCCAAAATAAGGCACGAGGGAAAATAGTAGAGCGACGAACAGATAGACACTAATGATGATGATGGAATGAGGGATACGGAGGAGCATTTGGACGACTTCCCTTATTAGAGAATAATGGGTATGAATGGCTTGGCAGGGACTGACGCAATATCAGGAGGGATAGGGGACAAGGGTGCTACACGAGAGAGGGACCAAGCAAGAAAGGATGGAGGACTATAGCGGGGTACAAAGGGACATGGAATGGACTCCATGAATGCGATGATGACTCGACACGAATGCTCTAAACAAGGGTGAATTGGATAGTAAGGGTCCAATGGGGGACCATAAAAGCATGAGTACAATAGGGTAGCTCATGATGAAAATCAACACGAACGAAGATGAGTAAGGAGGCAAAGTGGTGCCCCAAGTACAAGTGTCTTAAGTGAAGAAAGTCGATTTTGAGAAGAGGTGAATAGACCCTTCATGGACAAAATGTGTCCTGGTGAAGTATCAAATCATGGAAAACTGACAGATACCCATTTGAGTGCTTGGTGAGGGCTTTCCAACGGTGGAGACCGTGTGTCAAACGGGGCTACCGTTTGGTCACAGCGGGCGAAAGAAAAAACAGGGGTTTTCTTTTAATAAGGCATTTTCCCTCCAAATTCATTCATTTGCTTGTGTAGCTGTGGTGAATGTGGAGAGGAGAGAAGGCCCTAAATCTTGCGGCGATCGTAGCGGACAAATCGACTGTTGGAATCGTGATCCGTCAGTTGCAGGTAAGAGGCCTAATCCTACTCTTTGTTTTTGATGGATTCAAATTTCAGATTAGGGTTTTAAATCTCAGTAACTGCCCCTACTTCATCATTACGATCGGGTCGCACTTTTTGGGGCAAAAGCTGCGACCTGGGACGCATGTTTTGGCTTGAAAAGTGCAACCTGGCCCAGGTTTTGACTAAAAAGTGTGACCTGTTAGATGTGGGAGGTTTCAGTGCTATTATGGGCTGAGATTCAGTTTTGGTGTAAATTAATGCAGGTTTTCTGATCTGTAGACTAAAAAAAACGTTGGTTTTGTGAAGATATGGCAGATATATGGATCAAGTGGAGAGAGAGAGACTTAGGCACATTATGGACGGAAATCCAAGCGGATTAGGGTGTCCATCGTGCACTGGCTAGTTATGGGGTTCTGAAATTTTTGGAGAACCCTTTGATGAAGGTTGGAGAGCCCTTGTTGAGCCAGATTATCAGTTATTGGGATCCAGATCATGAGGAATTTATAGTGCAGGGGCACAGGATCGAGCTGACGGTCCAGGATCTGTATTTCTTGACTGGTCTCCCACCATTAGGGATGGTGGGAAATACGCAGCTAGTGTTACCACGGGGGCGTAGCATTATGGAGTTTGTTGAGCGACATTGTCGACTAGGTGTCCGAGTCAAAGGGACTCGGATATCCATTGGGGATCTAGAGAGGTTGGAGACCCGGGCAGTGGCCGTAGTAGTGTTGTAGATCTTTGGCAGCCAGGCGTTCCATCACATCACTGGAGGGCAGGTGGTGCCCCCCCAGCATTTATGTAGGGGCAAGTGGTGCCCCCCATTGTTGTAGTTTTGTTTTTTGTACCATGCTATGGGCATGTCATATGTTTCAGAGCAGATGGACTCTAAAAACACATGTTATATGAGATATATGATTTATGTACATTTTGTTGATGATGTGAAATGTTATTGTCTTGTGTGTGATAAATGCCAGTCTAGAACATGATTTGCAATTTGATCTACGTAGTGATTTTGACGTCGAGGGATATGGTTTAAAGTAATGGTTCTAAATTCACGTATCAAAAGTTTCACTCGTAAATATTGTCTAAACAGGATAGGGTTATGCACACGATAGACACCATTAAGCTATAAGACAAGAAGTAGGGAATATAAATGAACATGTATATGGAGGATGTGATGAGAGAGGGCATCGGCTAAGAGGCCACGTACTACATCATATTTGGCCTAATTATTGGTGGCATTGCCAATGCAAATCCCATTTGCAAGAACCAGGGTATGTAAGGGGGTAAAGATGGCCCATGCTGCTGAAGCGAGATTCCAGGAATAGTGACTTGCCCCATCAACATAGCCAAGATAATGGGTGGAGGAGAGGGCCAATGTAACAGTGTCACAAGACGAGAAATGGGAGGGATGAGAAAAAGGATGGCAGCGTGAGTAGGGGATAGACATCCATTGACGGTTATGGTAGGGAGAAGTCTGGGTAGGAAGTCTAGGACTCATAGGTCGACGAGAAGGAAATGAATGAGAGCTATGGGATGAAGAGCGGGAACTCAAGCTGCGAAGAACATCGAAGATACAGATGGGATGATCATGATTATGGGAGGAAATGGAAGGGTCAAGGAGACCATACGATGCTGCAAAGCTACATAAATCATCATTATGGGAAGAGAGGCGCATATACGGGTCATCAGGGGGAATGACAGAAGAACAGGTGAAAATATGGTCAAAACATGAAGAGCTCGAGAAAGTGTCTGAAGGAGGATCAAGGAGAAAAGATGGGGTGGATTCAGAGGGAATGTACTCCGAGGGTCGTGCGGATGATGATAGGTATAGGAGGGCAACAGCAGGTTCCAACATTTCAACATCAGGCGGAGGAATTTCAATGGTAGCAGGGGGATCCTCGAGTAGACCTGACACATATTGAGCAAGGATGGGAGAGGCAGATTGATTTTGTTCAACTTCGTATTCGCGAATGACCTCTAAAGAGGCTCGGTAATGCGTGAGGTGAGGAAAATGGTGAGAGAAATGGCCATGGACACCACACAGAGCAAAGGGTTTGTTGGTGCGAAAAGTATTTGGGTTCTTGACTGCGAATGAGGAAGAAACGAAAGTTTCAAGGACCATAGATTTAGGGAACGCGACTTTAACCATGGGTTGGATACGGGGCAACTCAGGACAAGTATGGGTGGGATGACCGATACCATTACACAAGGCACAAGGCTTGGCGGGTGGGGGAGGGGTAGGGTCTGGTGCAGTGGCCTTTTCTTTGGATGCCCCCTTTCGAGTTTTTATTTTCTTTCCTGAAGTTGTCGCAGCGTGGGGAGGGTCCTGTGGAGGGGCTAGGGGCACTGTAGCGGTGGAAGGAGCGAAGAGGATCGGTTGCACTGGTGTCACAGCTATGTATGGTTTGGGGTGGTCCGGTGGGGTCTCGGTTGGAGCAGTAAGATACCATACTGGAATTCCCAAGGTTAAATTAGGGAGGGAAAGGGTGGCCATAACGGGGACTGAATAGACACGGGGGGGGGCACCAAGGAAAGGTATCTGACCAGCGGGGTAATGACTAGGAGGGATGGCTCCCATATGGTGGAGACCTGAGGGAATCGACTCAGGAGGGTAGAGAGTTTCCTGAGTGTAAGGTGGATGGGAAGGTCCAGGCGAAAACGGTTCGGTCGACTGAAGCGAAGGGCTAGGAGCAGGATGCGATGGGCGAGATTGAGGTTGCTAACCAGCCGGAGCAGGATGTGGAAGGCCAGCCTGAGATGATTACATCATGCAAACATTCGCTAAGCGAGGGTCAGAGAGAGGAGGAGGGGGAGGACCATGAAAAGTTCCAAGCAAAGAGGAGTCTTTGTAGATGCCAGGGGAAACACTGGTCAAAGAATCAATAGTTGGTTTATTGGTGACAGTAGAGATGGTGGACTCAGGGGAGGTCTGAGATTTTGGTTCATGGTAGGTTAATTGGTCAATGGTGACAATCTTGCCATTATGAGGAAAGAAAATCTTGCGGTGGACTGCAGATGGGACGACAGACATGGCATAGGTGTAACTACGCCCCAAAAGGATGTTTTAGTCAAGAGGGGCGTCAATAACTTCAACGTCGACAAAAATAGTCTTGCCTGCAAGGGTGATAGGAAAATTACGGAATAGGCCAATGGGCTGCGAGGCATGGCCATCCCACACACGAAGGGTGATTGTGGAAGGGGTCAGCTGAGGGGATCCGAGTTTTTTCCAAACCGAGGTATACATTACACAGGTAGATGCCCCCTCATCAATAATACACCAAGCGACATTGGCATTTCGGATTTTGACTAGGATTTGGAAAGCAACCAAAGGAGGAAGAGGGGGGTGGTCTGACTGATGGGCGTCGAAAAAAATCAATTGGTCATCGACAGGATCTACAACACCCATGATAGATAGTAGAGCCTTCTTTTGAGAAGGACACGACTGGAGGAGTTCCAATGTTGAAATGGCAGCAGGAGATTGTGCCAGATCATCTACTATACTGTATGAATGGGCAGCCCGACCATAGGCAACGTTTCGGCGTAATGGGCCCTTAGAAGTCTTGGGACGAACCTCCACTTTGGGCGGAGGGATTTGTAAGGGACCATTGGGTGTCGACAGAGGCTCTATAGGACCTGAAGATGGAGACTCGAAGACAGACGTAACGAGAGGCATGGAATATTGATGGGACTGAGTTTGAAGGTTGAGGTCGACGGTGAGAGGTGGGTCAGAGGCCATCATAAGAATTTGGTAATCAGAGGAACCAGAAGGGGAAGGTTGAGTGGTTATCAGGGCATGAGGTGGTTGAGTGGCCGCGAATCCTTGTTGAGGGAAAGGATCGGTAAACACAGCGGGTTGAGAAGTAGCTGGAGTGGGAGGGATAGTAGGGGAGGAGTGTTTTCCCCACACAGTGGCCTAAGACTCCCACATCTGCCGCATTTTTGGTAATAAGGGACAATCGTGAGTGTAGTGACCATAGACACCGCAACACGAACAAGGCTTATTGGTGAGAAGCGACCTATCCGACTTGGGCAGAGATCCCTATGGATGGTTGCCAGTGGTAGAGTCAATACTAGAGGGATTGGATCCATGATTACCAGAAGCGGATTGATGGCATTTTCTCTTTCTTTGAAAAGGAAGAAAAGTAGTTTCCCCCTGTTGTGCAAATACTTGGCCTGGAGGGGGTAGTAAGTGCGGTTGCGGGGCTGGAGAAGGCAAAGGAGTGGGAGGTCCAAATGCTAGAGGAGCTGGGACACCAGGTTGTGGATACGGATAAGGGGTAGGATGGGAAACATTGAGGTAAGCAGGAGGGTGGGCAAAAGGAGGAGGCATGCCATAGCCTGAATACATGCTACCTAGAGGGGAAAAAGTGGCGGAGAGGTTGGCCCCTCTTGGAGGGAAACCATAGCCCAGAAGAGGTTGGGCGAGGTATGTGATAGGGCTCCAATGATACCGTTGGCAGAGTGAGATGCCCCCGAGGCATTAGGGCCACCAGGCTTGGGGAGGTCAGGAAGGACGGTATAAACATAACCAGATTGGGCATAGATAAGGTCATATTTCAAGGCTATTTGGAGGGTGGCTTCTTCGGTTTGGGGAAAATGGGATGTGACATCTTTGCCAATGGGAGGTAAGAGAGAGCGAAGGAACCAGTCCATGTAAACCCGATCTTCAAAGGGGGGAGCGCGACACAAGCTCCATCTTCGTCACCATTCCTGGACATGAGCGGAAAGGCGGGTCGAAGAGGATTGATGAAAAGAAGTTAAGAGTTCAGTACCAGTGTCGTATCGGAGAGGGAGCTGGAAATAAGATAAAAAGGCTTGGGCAATGGTCGCAAAGGTGGTATGGGAAGAGGTGGCTTGATCAACATACCATTTAGAAGCTTCGTCGGTAAGCATGCGTTGGAAAAATTGAAGATGGATGGATTCATTGGTGATGGAATTGGAGGAACACCACATGTGGAAAGATCAAATATGGTTGGAGGGATCTTCACTAGCAAGGCCTTCGAACTTGGGAATGTCGGAGGGGAGCTTGGTTGGCATAGCAGGCCAATTGACATCATGGCGAATAGGATCATTAATTAGCTGATTGAAGTCGGGGAGACTGAGACCGGCCATATAAGGGAGCAATGGGGCAATCGAGGTAGGTCCCGTAGTTGTTCCACTAGAAATGGACCCAGCAGTAGAACTGGGGTTAGGGCTAGGTCCTGAACTAGACATGGTGAAGGTAAGAGAGGGAAAACCAGAAGTAGGGGGGGAACCCGAACAATCATAGGAAGAGTCGGAGTGCAGACTCAGGGGAGGAATTACTCGATGACAACGGGAAGGAGGAAGTTGACCAACCGGAAATTGAGGGTGAAGGCCAAGAAGTCTCCGGGAGAAGCACCTTGGGGGTGCAATGATGACGGGAAGAAGAAAAACCAACAAGGGCAAGGAGGGACAAAATTGAGTGAGGTCAAGGGCAGAGAGGTTTAGTAACAATTGAATTTAAAGGCTTTTCCAGGCGGTGTTAACCAGGATCTTATTCACTTAGGTTCAGTGTGTGGTGTGCATTAATTTTAATTGTTTAAACCCAGACGTTTTGATAGTAAAAGAAAAAGTGTGCTGCATAACTGAAAATAAATCTGCAGTAAATAAGACTAAAAGAACATAAATTTAACAGCTACCAATGCATCAAGCTAACCCAAGAAGGTGGGTCTCTCAAAACTAGTCTATAAGAGGGAAAAACTAAGCAAAGCACGCTAAAAAGAGGCCAATATATCTAAGGTCGGGAGGGACGGGGATCTAAAGGGGAAATCTGCTGAAAAGAGGTGTAGAGAACAGCAAAGAGGCAGAGGCAAGGTTGCTGCTAAAAAGGAGGAGATCAGCGAAAAATAGAAGGGACAAGGAGGCGGCCCTAAAAATGAACACAAAAAAAACTATATGAGGTGATTTGAAAGGGAGAAGAACTTATCTAAAGGGATCTGAAAATGAGGTATCAGATCTGGAAGCAAAAAGGCTGAAACCCTGGAAATGCAGACTTCTGAAATAGAAAAACTCTCCCACAAAAAGTGGAGGGTACTAGAGCCCTAAGGGGCAAGATTCCCACTTAGTTGAGTGAAACAGATCAGAAACAGGTCTAAACGGGTAGAGACATAGGCTGGAAAACCCTGACAGAAGCTTCAGATGAACCCAGAAAAAGTGCTGGAAAAATGTTGAAAAAAGTGCAGGTCGCAGGTTCTGACCTGTTTGTAGTCCAAGACACAAATTTGGGGTAGAAAAGTGCGACCTCAAGGCCAGGTCACACTTTTTGGGCCGGTAAGTGTGACTTGCAGATCCAGCTCGCTCGGCAGCAGATTTCAAAAAAAATTGTCGTCTCAGTTGCGGTTGATGTCTGTCACCTACGCAATAAGGCCAGAAACACACGAAAGTTAAGAATTTGAATGTTTGAGGGTTTTAGAGGTGAAAAGCACCATAAAAATAGGAAAAATAGAAAACTGAAGAGAAACCCTAGGGTTTGAAACAACTGGATATGTAGGAATATATGAAACGACAGCGGTCGCAAAAGAAAACCCGTGTAGAGTCGCCAATTGTTAGTATGATTCTTTCGTTGTAAAAGATCACTTTAGCTATGCATAAAAAATAGCCCTAACATCAATTATGGCTGCCAAACATCTTTAAATCTGCAATTAGATGATCCAAATAATACTGCACAAATCCAGATCTAAGCATAAAACACTTTAAGCAGATAAAATACAATATGGCTCCATGCATCCAATAGACAAGACAAGAACAATGTGTTTAAAAGAATGTTTTATATTATATTAAAGAATGGGGCAACTGAGAGGAAAACAAGAAAGGTGTTTTCCGGTTCTCATCAAAGGGATGGGTTCTTGAAAGTCCTCAGCGTTTCAGATCTAAAATTCCTCTCTCTTATTGTGGTAGAAAACCTAGACAAACATAGAACTCAATGGGAGCTCACAAGGCAAAAATGGAAAATGGTGACCAAGAGTAGATCCAGTGTGATCTAATGCAATGAAGGTGACCAATGAATGGAGAAAACCCTATATTTATAACAAAATATTGGGGTGTTCTAGAACCTTTATGCATGAAAAATATTATTAATTCCGATCTTAGAATCACCCTTTAGGAATATTTTATTATATTTGTTGAAGGGAAAAGGTCTTTTGACGTGGGTCAATTCCTTTATTTATAAACAATAAATAAATAAATGATTTATTTATTATTTTAGGGAGATGATGGGGATATAATTAAATAAATAATGAATTATTTGATTATTTAAAAATGATTTAGTCAAATTTAACTAGGAATATTATTAAATAATGATTTGAATAACTTATTCCTAAGAAATAATTAAATAAATAATTATTTATTTAATTAATTTCCTTGTTTTGGGTTAAATATGTCCAGGAAATATGGACAAATGTTATTTTATATGGTGAAAGCAATTTTACTTAGGGTAAAATTGGTCTTACATGGTGTACTTGAGTTCATCTAATGATAATGGGTTAGATGACCAAAAAAATGGTGTAACACTACAGTACCAAGATTACAGCTCTCTACCTCTTCATCATCGGCTTGTATCCTGGGAGTTTTGAACACATCATTTTGGTCAAAAAGCTTTTCAAGTGGGATGATACCTTTGGGTATACAATTATTCTTCAGCTGTAACACTTCAAAATTACCCTTATTTTCAGCAAGCATGTTTTGCTGATCTACTTGTGTGCTTTGAAACTCCTCTTTCAACTCTATGAATTTTTTGACTTGTTGGTCATCTTCAAAAACTTGCCAGTGGATTATGTTGTTTGGGATAGCAGGCCTATGACAAAATTCAACTTCATACCTTTCAGTGGAGTGTGGTGGGATAACAAACATACTTGCAGAAATAGCTAGGGAATTAGCAACTGAGTTTTGATCCCTAGTTCTCACAATAAAGGAATATTCTTGAAATTTTTCTAACATCTCCATGATAAAATTTATGTCTGCTCTCATTGTCACATCCTTGGTTTTATATACACCTTCAACTTGTTTAATAACTAATTCAGAATCTCCCCCTCTCTTCTAGTTGATCCATCAAAATGCAACAACCACCAACCCTCTGCCTTTTCTTCAATGATTTCCTGATTTTCTGCTTGTTGATTTTCAACCTCCTGAATTTCTGTTTTCTTTTCATCTTTTGCTTCATCAGTTAGCTCATTGAAAAGAATGGCTAATGCTAACTCAGTTTCAACAGCATAAATTGGGAAATTCTGAGGTTTAGCCTTACTACTTACCATATAAGCCATCCTTGTTTCTCTGTACAACCTTCTTTGCTCACCAAAAACATGAATGGTGGCATATGTGAGGTCCATCTGCATAGTGCCTTTGATATTTACTGCCCAAAACCTAGATAGAGGCATGCCAAACTTGGGTGGAATGTATGCTACCACAATGTCCATTACCACTGTTTTGGCAGGGACTTGTGTAAGACTAAAAACAACATCTTTTATCAATCCAAGGCATTGAACTCTTTTTGAATCAAAAGAAAACAAATCCTTGTATGGCCTAGTGATTTCCAATCCCATCCTTTCCATGATCACTTTAGGCATGAGGTTATGAGAGGCCCCTAAATCCAACATGGTATTGTGTAATGTGATGTCATGGATACTAAGGCTGACATAGAAAGGTGGTACCTCTTCATTCTGTTCATCTTCCATTCTAGGTCCCAAATATATGGTAGGATGGTCTTCTTGAACATTAAGGATGTCAAAAACTCCTAGTTGAGAATTCAGCATTTTTACAATTTTACTTCTGTATTCATTCACATTAAGAAATTCCCCAAAAGGGACTAGGATCTTGATTTTGGAAATCTCATTCTCCAAATTGAAAACAAAAGTGATTTTTTCAATTTCTTTGATAGAGGAGGAGGTGGTGGATCTTTTCTAACCTCAGCTTCTTTACGGACATATTTCTTGGGCTGTGTTTTATTTGTAGTAATAGGGACATTTATGTTTCTGAGGTTGTATTGCTTTTGCATCTCAAAGATTTCATGTTGATATCCCTTAATGTAATCAGATAGTTCCTCACCCATGTTTACATCATGATCAGACTCATCATGCTCTTATTTAGTCAAGAACATTCCAGACATGTTTTCATCTAGGAAATGAATAGAGTCTTCTGGTATCTCATCCTGATCTTCTGCATCATCAAAGTTTTGTTGAAAAGGAGGCCTTACTTGAGGTTCACGTTGATTTCTATTTTCCCTTGGTCTCTGCTAGTTTTGAGGTCTTCTAAACTGTGGATTTATAAATTTTGGTTCATGTTGTGCAGGAGGTGCAGAAGCATTTCCAAGGGCAAGCCTATCCATAAGTTATTCCATTGTCTCCATCATGGAGTCAAATTTATCATCTGAGGTGGAAGGCTTATCTTCTTCTTTCAATTTTGTTTTTCCCATATTGGAATTTTTAGCTGCTATCATATTTAATTCCACCTTCACAACATCATTTTACGTTTCTAATATTGAAGGGTATTCTCTTTCTCTGAGTAGGATAGAAAATTCATAATCAAAAGCCTCAACATACCTCAGTTGAGCTGCTCCTAGTGGAGGTTTTAGATGGGTAGGGATGGAGTCATAAACTTTGTTAAATATCTTTGAGAAATTTTGGACAGTTTCATCTACAGATATTTTCAAACTATTGTACTCAGTAAGGGCTTTCACAGGGTTTGTTCTATTTCCCCACTTTCTCAAGAAGTTATCCTCAAACTCATTCCAATTATGCCATCTTCCTAGAGCAAGGGCTTTGAACCACTTTCTGACCTCATCAGTGAAACTCTAAGAAAAAGGCCTCATTTTGACATCTTCATGATCAACCTCCTCTCTGTCTATGAATTCATTAAACTGGTCAACATTCTCTTCAGCTGTAATCTCTTCATCACTTCCCCAAGTTTTTATTCTAGCAGAATATTTTCTTGGAAGGGAATTAAGGACAACTGGAAGAACAAGAGGGGCATACCTAGCAGGTGCAGTAGCAGGTGGAGGTGGAACATTTCCATCCATGATGACAGCTACTGTAGTATTTTTAGGGTTAACAGTAGTAGAGGAAGAGGCACTATTAGGAGGTGGTGTGGTTGGTCTTTGTAGTCCAGTTACAATTGAAATCTAGTCAGGTAAAGGAAAACCAGATTTTATTCTTAACAAGATTTCAAATGGGTCTAGTTCTTTCAACTTATCTAAATATTCCCTCTCTAACAAGAACTCTGATGTGACTGCCCCCCAGAATTATTCTTTATCTTTTTGGGTCACTAAGGCTGAGGTATAAATACCTCTTCTTGTAGGTCTAAAACAATCTCAGTCAATCCTTTTCATTTTTATATCTAAACAAGACTTCTTAAATTTTATCATCAAAATTTTTATCTTTAGGAATTCTTAAAACTTCAGAGGACAAAGCTCTTGTGTGTAATGGAGTACCTGATTATGAAGAGATGCCTTGAATTCCTCTCAAAATTGTATTTGGATTATCCACAATTGTAGGTGGATTTGGGTCAATATTACTCCTCGTATATCTCATTTTCGAAGCCACCTTTGAACATGAAAATTTTGAATGGAGTCACCAAGGTAGTTGGAGCCTCGAACAGATTCTGAGATCCCACTACCTTCAATATTTTAGCTTCAAAACTTTGGGAAAATTATATCTTCAGGCTCCCAGCAGACGCACCAAAATGTTATCACCAAAATGAACTTGATTGGTTGCTTATCAAACAACTCATTGTAACTATTTCAAACCACTTCTAACTGAAGCTTATCCTCTTCAGTTTGAGAGGGCTCTCTCAAGGGGGTTTTATGATATTTAATGATGATAGTACTAGATTGCTAACTCTATGGAAATTTCAACTTGTTTTTTATGATTACAGGTTGAAAATAATGCAAGCTTTCTACCATTGGGCTTATGGAGTCAACAATCAGTATTTTCAGTGGCAAAGGTTCTTAGATATGGAAGCTGAGGCAGATAGAGGTCTTTAATAGAGGCAATTCACACATATAACATAGGAAAACACAATAATTTCATCACTAAAGGAAGTCAGAGCATTAAATTTTGAATTATGATTAATAGAGGTGAAATCTACTGAAAGTGATAAAACATAAAGATATAGATAAATAAGACATCAAAAACCTCATGAGAATCTCAGGTCTATCAAGAATAATGTCATTGTGTATTACTGATATAGGTCAAAAACATAAAAGCAACAGTTTGGTGCAAATGTTCTCCAACCCCTTTACAAATTTGATGATTTGTCTTTAAATAGAAATTATTTACAACAAGGATGATATTCCTGGTGGCTAGATCCTCAAATTATCATATGATGCCTTTCATAACTAAAATACATAAATTACAACAGAAATTGACAGCTATCTTCTAAAGAAACCATCTCCTAATAGGACTCTAACTCCTATTTATTACATTTCTCTGTCCTATCTGTGAAAACAGTTACATTATGGTTACAAAATAAATATCACATGCTTGAGAGACACATGATCAGATTCATCCCCACTTTACATATTTAAAGCCTCCCTAGATTTATGGAGCATAACCCTGTATTTTAGGAATAGATGACCCTTGACTTAAACGTTGTTTTGATTGATGACCTGGCTGCATGACACTCCCTTTGAGTCATAAATATCAGATGATAAGTTCCCTTGACATGTTGGAGGACTCCAACTGGCAGAAAATGCTTTTAAGATGCTAAAAAATTCCAACAATTGCTCGTTATGAAAACATGACAGTTTCGTAGCGAGTTTTGGTAGCATAGAAAAAGTGGCTTCTATATCCATTTACTTCACTCTTTTTTTGTTCCATCATGTTAATCAAGTCATGACACCTTACCACCATGAATACCCCTCCTTGAATCATGAAAAAACTAACTTTAAAAACAAAAAGGTTGCTACAGGTTTTTTCGTAGCGTATTCCTGGCTTCAAGCCTGAGGTACGTATGAAACTGTGTAAAAACCCATAAATTGCCCCTCTCAAAATTGTCTTAAAAAATTGACCTCCAGCTACAAAACTTTGATTTTCTGCATGTTATGGACCTCCTAAGGCATATCTCATCCAATTTACTTCTCTTGTGGTGTTTCCTCTTCATTTATGATCAGTTGACTTATAGGCTCTTCCACCACATTCATTTTCAAACCTTTCTTTTCCATCTCTTCATGAATCAGATCCAATTGCTTTTGAAGATCTTTCACTTGGTCCTTCAATGTCCTATTCTTGGATTGCAAGTGCAGGTTTAATTTTTTGTTGTGCTTGACCTCTCTTCTTAGTGGTTGAGTCCATTTTATCAGTTTTTATGTATTTTCCAAGGTCTTTGAGAAACTTGTGACTTGATCTTCCCAGTTCTTCCTCATTTATTCAAATTGAACCCTTTCAGCTCTATGATTCTTTGCCTCTTTCCTCAAAACTGATATCTCTTCACTTGCATCTTTCAACTACTCCTTAAGGGTTTCAACTTTTGACTTTTCAATGATTTTCTCTTTACCCTTCTTTTGTTTGATAACTAGCTCTTCTTTTGCAGGTGAGGAGAGTTCTATGATGCTTGGTGGTGGCTGAGCAATTTCAATGACCTTCTGAATCTCTTTGTTGCTTTCCATGAAATTTATTTCATGTCTTGTCATTGGATTTCTAGGTTGAAACATGAAACCAACATCATCACCTGCAAACTCTAACTTTTTAGTTGTCTTACCTTTCTTTAGCTTTCTTCCTCCATCTTCAACATCTTCAACTTGGACAATGGGAGTTTCTTCAATATCAATTGCTTGCAAGATGTCTTCTAAGTTACGCTTAACCACTGTTTGGCTCCTAGTAACTCTCTTGCTGCCATGCTTGCTAATTGTTGGATTTTTTTTTGCAGGTGTAGCTTTGGGTGTGTCAATATTTTGCAAAGGATCTATCTCCATGCTCGCTGGTTCTAACTTCTCTTCCACTGTTGGTGATGAAATATCTCTAGGTTTGGGAACACTTTTAGGAGTGACATAATCTACTTCAAAACCACTCATGAATAGAAAGGATGTCCAATATCTGCCTAATCTATTCAACTCCTCTAATACCAACAACTTAATCAAACCATGGTGAAAGAGAGAATTTTCATTTCCTTGTTTTTTAACTCGGACCTTATCTGAAATTTTAGTTAGACTTTTGTATAAATAAAAGGGTAATTCAAGTGACCTCTTACCCAAAAAATGTAGAAGAAGCATAAGGTGGTATGAGTAGGCCATGTGAAACCTTCCTTCTCAAGTAAACCACTTATGAATGATCATTAGCAGCAATTGAATAGTTGTCCTCCATGTCACTCCTTGGGATAGCATTTGTGAGATCAATTTCACTATGCTCTGGTTCAATGAATTATTTGCAGTCCTGCATGGTGAATTTGATGCCTTTAAACCATTTTTCCCCTCCAATATGGATTCATGTTGCTACTACAATGTTTTCTGGTGTTAGTGTGAGGTTTAACATTCCCACCCTTGAATTTGTCCCAGTGAAACTATTAGCAAAATCTTTAAAAACATGTAGATGACAACCCTGCAACCTTTGGCAGAATTAAAAATAGCCTATTCTTACGAATACCTCCATGGTAGTTGGGTCTTCATTGAGAAAATTCATGTCCATGGGCTCATACCTGTGGCAGTGACCACCTTTTTTAGTTTTCTTCCTTGCAGCCATGGTGGCTTTATATCTTCTTAGCCTCGCTTGTTTGATGACACTTGCAACTTTTGAAATTGCCAGCAACTTTCTTGGCTCGATGAAGCAGCTCTCGAGAAATCCAATAACATGCAAAGACAAAGTAGAGTATGAAAAAAGACTCAATTGGGTAGTGTTTTATGGTTTTGATGAAAACTCATGCCTTAATCATGACACATGCATGCTAAAAACGGTAATGATGACCTCAGACATGACTTTGTACTTTTGAAATAACCCTAACAGACTCGAATGAACTCCACCCTAACTCCTCCAATGATGAAATGACACTTTGAATCAAATTTGACAAGACAGACAGGAATTTTTTTTTTTTTAGCGTAGTTAGTTCATTCTCTGACAATTTCGCTATGAAACTATTAGGCGGTTTCGTAGCGAAAACTGTTATTTCACAGTGTAAAACGCTACGAAAATATGTAAAACTGGCTTAAGTGTCCTTTTTAAATTAAAATTCTTGGGAAATGAAATCGGACACCTAATGATGACTAATGGTACATGACATGACCTAAATGGAAGTGGCCTTGAACCTTAGGATAGGTTTAAAGATGTAAAAATAAATAAAAATTCTTATACCAATTTGAAAAAATGCTTAAGGAGACCTTATCCTTTTGAGGAGTGAAATCTAAGACCATGTCAAGTAATGTTTCACATTTTATGAGTGATAATAGTGGCTCCACTTGGGATGGTGTGCCCCTATGGTACGCCAAAGAACCTATAGTTCCAGTGCTATCCATCTTCTTGGAAATAAAAACTCTGAAATTTGCCAAGTCTTCTTCAAACTCTAATGGCCTTCACCTCGGGCTCAAGTTTGATAATAAGCTTATATTTATTAGTAGAAAATCATAACAAAATGGAATATATACAATGGAGTGAAAAATCAATATAACTTAAGAGGAATAGTGCTTCAAAAACCTGTCATTGACATGTCCTCCAGCACAAGGTTGTCCATCCATCTCCTGCAGTAGGTAATTGTTTTTTCCATGGAATGTAGCTACTATGAATGGACCTTTCCAGATTTTTTTTAGCCACCTCATACACCAAGAAAAAAAATGGTAGTTGAGATAAAACGAAGAGATTTAGGAGGATGGCCGGGGGAGTAAGTTGAAAGAGACCTTGACAGGAAATTTCCTTAAGGCATAATTGTGGATGGGAGAATTGATGTGAAAATCAGCCCAATGAGAAAGCCATGTTCCATATGGCGGAGACACCAAGAAATGGAGCATGAGCGGGATATTCCGGGGGCATCAAAAGAAGGTGGAAGGGCAAGAAGGCTTACCCCTCGGAGAAGGTGACATCACTGGGTGGCAGGCCAATTGCAAACGTTCCATTGGGTGGTAGAGTAGAACATGAGGCCCTCATGAACCCCGCTGGAATCATAAGCGGGCCCATCAAGAAGGACATCTGGCACCATGTAAGTAAAGGTAAGGTAATTTTAGGGAAGCCGGTACAAGACTAGTACATGCTTTAACCCAGTGTGTGGTTTTCACCTACCTAGCTTTTGATATCCAATAACCTATCACCATGCGTCCCATTGTCGACGTCCTTATGATGTCAGCCCTACAGTCGTCACCCTCACCTCATATTCTGCAAATCTTGGTCTGATTTAATCTCGTTTTACTCCCAGATTGGGTAAAATATTTGATTTAAGATGTATTTGACAACAACATTTGGTACATAGGCTATCACATGGGAATACAATATATAGATTCTAAAATATTTAATGACTTTTACGAGTGCAAAAGCTTGTTTTTCCATGATGTTATATTTTAATGATGCATCTCTCAGTGCTTTACTAAAAAATACTATAGGTTTTTCACATCCTTGATCATCCTTTTGTAATAAAACAACTGCTACAGTATGTTCTGATGCAAATGAAAATATTATGAAGTCTCTATCAAATTGTGGACTGGTAAGAACTGGTGTTCTGGTCAAAGCCATTTTAATTTCTTCAAATGCTTGTTTGGCTTCAACTGTCCATTTAATACTTGAATCCTTTCTTAACATGTTAGTAAGCAATCTAATTAATTCAGCTAAGCTAGATATGAATCTTCTCAAAAAATTGATTTTTCCTATGAAAGCTTGAAGTTCTTTAACATTTCTAGGGTGAGGTATCTACAATATAGCTTCTATTCTGGCAGGATCAATTCTAATACCATCTTTGGAAATAATATGGCCCAGGAGTTTACGTTCTTCAAGACCAAACAAGGATTATTTTGGATTCAAAGAGATACCATACTTTCTGCATTTTATGAATACTTGTCTGAGATGGTCCAAATGTTGCTGATCTGATTTAGAAAAAATAGTTAAATCATCCAGATATATAACAAGAAAGTCATGAATTTCTTTTGCAAACGAAATGTCCATTGCTCTTTGGAAGGTTGCTCCAGCATTTTTGAGTCCAAATGGAATTTTAATGTACTTGAATGTACCCCATGGTGTTTTAAAAGCTGTTTTTTCCTGGTCATCAGGATGAACCGGAATCTGGTTGTATCCTGAGAACCCATCTAGAAGAGAAATCCCTGAAGCACCTACTACCCTTTGTAAAATGTGATCCATTTTGGGCAAAGGGTAATTATCCTTCAAAGAAACCTTAATTACATTTCTTAAATCAACACATAATCTGATCTCTCCAGTTTTCTTCCTAGTAGGTACTAAGTTAGACACCCACTCTGAAAATCTAATAGGAGAAATTATCCCTGCTTCATACATTCGTTTGATTTCTTTTTCAATTAAAGGCAACAGTACAGGGTTAATTCTTCTGAGTTTCTGCTGAAATGGTTTCTGATTTTCTTTCAGAGGTATTGTATGTTGAATTATAGAGGTATCATATGATTTCAAGTCTTCATAACTCCAGGCAAAGAAATCCTGGAATTCTCTTATTAGTTCAACATATTTTGGTTTCTGATCAAGAGGCAAATATTTAGATAACTTTATTATTTTAGGATTTTCTTCAATCCCCAGATTATATTCCTCAATATCAGCTTTCAATGGTTCCATTTTGGGTTTCTTTGGAATATCATTAGAGTCGAAAAGATCTTCCAAAGGATTTAATCCTTTAGGAAAATGATTATCTTTCAAATTAATGATTTCAGATTCATCTTCTATAATCTCATCAACCTCCATTTGTTTAAGGTCCTGCATTTCTTTTTTGGTGAACTTTGTTGGATGAAGCATTTGAGTTGAAATTTCTTCAGAAATGTTTGTTTCTTGTTCATTTATTTGATCAGATTCAATGATTGTATCTTCATCTATGTTACTGTTAGAAAATTCATTCTCTAGAGTCAGAAAATTGTTAATCTGATGGTCATTTGCAAACACTTTCCAATTCTTAAAATTGTCTGGTATAGCAGGTCTGTGTCTAATCTCAGCTGTGAACTGATGATTAGGTTCAAAATGTAATTTACAAGTGCTAGCAAACATTGTGAGGCTATGAGCATGCAAATTTTGTTTTCTTGGGATTTTAGCAAGTTAAGCCTGCAAAAAGGTATTGAGAATCTCTACAACTGTTCCTCTATATTCTCTTAATCTGGGATCTTTTGTTAGAAAGTCACCATTGATCTGTTGAATGATTAAATCAGAATCTCCTATGATAGATACTCTAATTGCCCCTAATTTTTTGACAAGTTTAAGCCCTAACAAAATAGCTTCATGTTCTGCCATATTATTAGTGCATTTAAAGTTCAATCTGTAAGCATGGCCTTCAGCATGATCATTTTCAAGGTTGTGTATCCAAATTCCATCTCCTGCTCCTAACTTATTAACTGAACCATCAAATTCTAAATGCCAAAGAATTTTATGTTCATAATTGGTATTAGGTGTTTCAGGAAATTTCTTAACGGTGAGATCTGGTTTTTTACTTTCTTTTGGTTTTTCTTGGGTATCAGATGTTTCTTTTTCCTCAGAGATTTCCTGGATTTGAACACTAGATTTATTTGCAATTTCTTATGGTTCTATTTCTGGTACTTCTAGTTTAGTGGGAAGATCAGATTCAACATAATAAAGAATAAATGAGTCCATATCAGAGTGTACTGAGTACATGGGGAAATTTTCAGGTTTCTCCTGACTACTGAATACATATTTCATTAAAGTTTCTCTGTATAGTCTCTTAGGCTGGCCGAACACTGAAATAGTAGCATATGACATGTCTAATTGAAGAGATCCTCCAAGCTTTGCACCCTAAGATCTGGACAATAGCATACCATATTTTGGAGGAATATCTGCTACTACTATATCCATTAAAATTGTTTTTGCAGGGTATTGAACCAATGAAACACACAAGTCTTTGATTAATCCGAAACATCTCACCTGATTTGAATCAAAATAAAGAGATCTTTGTATGGTCTGGTGATTTCTAGAATTAATCTCTCCATTACAGCTTTGGGCATTAGATTGTGAGATGCCCCAGAATCAAGCATGGCATTATGAAGTATTTTATCATGTATATTCAAACTCACATAGAATAGAGGAGTTCCTCCACTTCCTGGTTTTCCGTTTACTTCAGGGCCAAATAATAATCTAGGTTGATCATCGAAAACATTTACTAAGTCATCACTCGTAGTAATATTAAGTGATCTATTGATTTGACTTCGGTAGACTTCATGTTTAGCTAATTCAGAAAATGGAACAACTATTTTTAATTTGCCTACTTCAGCTTCCAGATTAAAAGGTTTTTCAGTCTGAGTTCTTGTATTTCGAACAGTTGGATTTTCTTTTTCTTCTGTGTTTTCAGTATTTTTCTCCTTTTCAGGAGTGGGGTTGTGTGCTGAAGTTTTTTCCGAATCAACTTCTGGAGGTTCCTCTTCATTTCCTTTGGGAGGAAGAGTATTGGAAAGTTGTTTGTTATTCAGTTGAGTATCAGATACATCTTCAATTATTGGGTTGGCAGGATTAGGATCTGATCTAGAAAGAATATGTACAGGGGTAGTATTAGTTTTACCTTTGAGGGGCTGTTTTGTAACTTTCGATTTACTTGTTTCCGGAACATCAATTCTTCTGCTCCTCAAATTATATTTCTTGTGAACTTTGTAAATGGATGTATCATAACCTTAAAGTCAAAATATTCTCCTGAATGGGTTTGAAATTGCTTAAGAATATGAGCTTCTTGATCCTATTGGGTCAAGAAAACTTCTGGTTCATTCTTGCGTTCAGTAAAATTATTTATTTGAACATCTTCAGTTGGTTCCTCAGAAGTTGAAGCTTCAATATAATTTTCCTGGAATGGGGGCCTAATATTTTGATCAGGACCAGTTTTTCTAGTGTTTTGATTTTGGTTCTTTCTGAAATCAAGATTTCTCATAGTATTGTTTGGTTGACCATCCCAAGGAGATTTCTTTTCAATTGTTTCTACTCTATCTCCTAGCCTTTCCATTCCTTTGATAATAGCATCCAGTTTCTTTTCAAAAGCTGTGGGTTCTTCGTTTAAAGGCATTCTCCTTTCAGCTCTGGCTCTAGCTCGTTTCTCTATCAGGTTGGCCTTAACACTAACAACTATACTTTGCATTTCTTCTAAGGTTTGAGGAGCTCTTTCCCTAAGCTGATATGCCATATCAGAATCAAATCCATCATGGAATTTGCTTAATACTGAATCTGGATGAGGTCTAAGATTTTGGGGAATAGCATTGTAAGCCTCATTAAACCTGGTGATGTAATCTTTCACAGTCTCCTTTTTTCCTCTTTTTAGTTTTCCAAAGTCTGATAAGATTTGAAGAGGATCTTTCTTATTTTCCCATCTGTTTAAAAATGATCTATAAAGAGCTTGTAAGTCAGCAACACTGTTTGCAGGAAGGGCTCTAAACCAGGTTCTGACTTCTCCAGTAAGACTTTGGACAAATATTCTCATTCTTACATCATCAGCATCTATTTCATAAATATCAAAATAATCGGTCATCTTTTTAGTATGTTGTTGTGTAGTGTAAGTACCAGAACCATCAAAAGGAGTGATTTTACTTTGGTAATCTTGAGGCATAGCCCCTAGATTAGAAGGTAATGCCAAAGGAGCATATATGTTTGCCATTGCAGGAGGTAGCAATGAAATAACAGGTGAGGTTGGTATATGAGTGGTGGGTGGAGGAGTAGAAGGGGTAGTTTGAGGTTGAGATGTTTGAGGAAATGTTGATGAACTTGGAGAAGCTGAAGTGATCATGGAAATATTTGAAGTTCCTTGAGAGGTAAACTCAGATTGTATGGAATTTCGCAAATTTTTATCAAGATGTGAAGTAACAAATTCAAATTTTAAATCTTCAAGAAATACTGGGTCTGGAACCAAATTGGACAACTCAGATTTAGAAAAATTTACAAATAAATATGTTTCAAACTGCTCGTCAAAAGGTTCGTCCTCAAGATAAATCCACTTAACAGGACATGATATTGATCTATAGAGAGGTCGAGAACTACCAGAGTTTTCTTGACTATCTTTTCTCCTAAGAATTCTGGGGATCAAATTTGGATTTTCAAACACAGGCAGTGGATTTGGATCAGGATTAGCCCTAGTGTAACGAGTCCTTTCTGAAGCCAATTTTCTAGGTGATATTTTTTGATTTTTTGGTTTAAATGAAATGAATAATAAAACTTCAATAATCTCTTTAATAAGTTTCAGATATTGGTTTTAAATTTTCTTAAAGATTTATTTGACTAGAGGAACTGATCAAATGTTTGAAACCAAAGTTCAGTTCATAAACTAGACCGGAGATAGACTGAAGTAGCATTTATTTACTATGCAATTGCAGAGCAAAAGCAGTTCAAAGGCTACCTGGCTAACTTCAGGCTCCATCTGTAGTTTATAAAGTAAACAATAGTAACAATAAAATTATTCAGATCCCCAGCGGAGTCACCACTATGTTATCACTCAGATTTTCCTTGAAGTTGTTGGGAAGAGGAAAGGGGTCCGAGGTAACCACAAACTAACTTTTAGGTACAGAATATAGCCAATCTGTACCCAGAGAGGGCTCTCTCTGTAAAATTTAGCTTTGTTTTAGAATATATCATGCTAGTTATAAAGTCCAAGGGTTTTTTTTGAATTTGGGTGATGAAATTCAATAGTTAAGGGTAAGATTGAGTAATTTAGGCCATTGGGCTAATGGAGTCAAAGAGGATAACTTAACTGGATTAAGTCTCTTAACAAAAAATGGTTTCACAGGGAAAGATAATCAAATAGGGAACAATTATAGGTCTAAAGTGAATGGGATGAACTCAAATGGATGAAGGGAAATTAAGAATCCTTCAACACATTCGAAAGAGGGAAATTGAGTGATTATTAATAAATAGAAATTAAGTATTCTTTACTAAATAATCAAAATTCTTAAACTAGAAAAAAAGGAGCAATTAAGAATTCACTGTTTAAACCAGTTTAGAAGAAAACATTTAGAATACCAATGATTAAAATCAGATTACACTTAAGCACTTTCTGATTTATTCCTTTTCATTAATCATTCGGAAATGAAACACAGATAATATAGTAAAAAAATATAAAAACTTTAACACATAAGAGATAGATGACTTATTGATCCATAGTCTGACACAAGAATAATGTAAAAAGTCTTTCGCATCAATTCCTCATCCAGCTAGCCACACAAAATTTCTCCAACAACACTTTATTCCAAAATAGTCAATTTTACAGCAAAGTCTAAAAATCCCACCCCTCAATACTCCGATTGAGGGAGTATTTATACAAAAAGTTATAAAAAATATCTCATAACAACTTGAGATATAATTTAGGATGACTCATAAGTATTTTACAACAAACTAGAGACAGATGGTCTCGTAGATAAGAGAAATGATAACTGATGTTGTGTTGTTTCCTTATCTTGAGAATGTGCTGGAGGCAGACCGTATGATTTGGCTTGCTGCTGTCCTCTTCAGTAATTCTGTGTTGGCTGCTCCTTTTAACTGATACTCTTTAACTGCACTGATACTCTTTTATCCTTATTTATCATGACTTAATGTAGTACATAATCAAAAATTCATGTAAGGATAGCTTTTACAAAAGTTCTAACATTTCTTCCCACCATTTATCTTCCGGTATTCTGGTTCTTTGCAGCTTTCTGAGAGTTTCATCAGTCTTGTATACCTAAAGAAAGTAGGTTGAATTGGGAACAAATTTTTAACTTCATGCTCGAGATAAAACAAATTTTCCAATCTATCATGAAGACTTTTTCCTGTAGGCAATGCTGTTGTTGATGAACTAGTTGAGGTACTGGCCTGATTGTCAGCATGCCTGTCCAATTTTTCAACATAACTTTCAAGGTCCATCAATTTATCCTCTAAAACTAAAGGACTAGGCAATCCTTTATTCAACAAAATATCAAATCTTTTCATGAAGGAAATGATTTCTTCTTGCATATCAGAACATCTTCGTTCTAGATTTTGCATCAGAGTTCTTTTGGTAAAAACTCTTTTTATTTCCAAAATTGTTCCTGTCCTATCTTGAATGCCAAGTTATTCAAGTTGATGCTTGTTCTGAGTATTCAAAAAACGGATAAGTTCATTGGCTTCTTCAGGCATGTTTCCCAATTCTTCTCTTGCTCTTAGGACTTCTTCCAGAGCCAATTTGACTAAATCATTCTATTCATACATTATTTGAATTGAGGGCCAGACATCTCTTATTGACTGGATGATTTTGTCCCAAAGAATTTCATTTATTTCCTTTAAAGGCTTCTCCAATGTGAGATCCTTTTCCAACTTGTTGACCAACTTTTCTAATCTGTTTACCTCTCTTGTTTTATCTGCAACATTCATCTTCGAGAGATCATATTTTTGTTCCAAAGTGGTGAGTTGCACCTTTGTTCTCTGTAGCTTTGTCACTTGGAGTTTCAATTCCTCCATTGACTTTATTAATTCTTCTGTACTTAAATTGGAAGTATGTACCTGTGACAATTCTGTTGGCTGACTAGTTGTTGTAGTACCTGCAATCACTTCAGTTGTAGATGTTGGAGCACAAGGATGCTTGTCTTTCAACGCCTTTTCAAACTCTTTTTCAGTTTCATTAAGTTGCTCATTCAGTTTCAAGAGAAAATCCATCAATTCTTCTTCAGAATTTTGCTTTATAATTTCTGCATTCTGTGGATGTCTTGAGGCTGGTAACTTCAGTTGTTTTCTCAAAGCTGCAATACCATCATCTTTTTTCTTGATCAAAGCTTCTATACCTTTGACATCCTTGGGATTATGACCCAATCCAATAATGATTTCCTCCAAAGTATTTATCCTGTTATCCTTAGCCTGAGAAGAGGCTTTTTCAAGATTTAATTGAGCATTAGTATTTTCCAAAGAATCCTGCAATTTCTGGGTCATCATTGATTTATCTGTCAGAGTAGAATAAATCATTTCACCTGTCTGTTTATGCAGCTCAATTTGATCCAAAGGATGAATATCCTTTGCTAAGACTTCAAAATTAGTTCTGATATAATCTGCAGTTGTTTGAGGTTGCAACACTTTGGGTTTGAAGTGTCTCATTATCATTTTACCTTGTTGAATGTCATAGGTTGACATCAATCTTTGTTGATTCTTAGGAGCCATATTCAAACATTGATTGTACACTTGAAGTATGAGAGGATCATTTCTGGCCTTTATATTTATGAATGTTATTTTAATATCCCAGGCATCTTTCACTGGTGGTTTGAAAAATGATACTTCTGCTCTTTGCTGCCTTTGCAGCTCTTTTCTCTGTAAAGTAGTGGATGTCCCATTGATTTTACATGTTTGCTGACTACCCAATTCTTCTTGCGTCTGACTATCAGGGATTTTGTGTACAGATTCTACTTCTGGAAGAGGATTCAATTTTTGTCTTTTAACATCAGACTGTCCAGAAGATTCACTGACAGGAGTAGCTGCTTCAGCATCTCTCTTTTTACCCTTTTCTACATTAAGAGGAGTTTGTAAAATTGACATTTTTGCCACATTGGTTTGAGTAGGAGAAATCTGTACTTGACCCTGTTCTTTAGAATTTTTAGGCTGTTTTGTCATTGTAAATTGTATATCAGCCTCTTTCCCCTTTCCTTTAGATGCTACCATAGCCAACGCACTGATTTCTTGTAAATTTTGTTGAGAAGTCCCAGCAGAAGAAGAACCAATACCTGGTATCTGTACCTGTCCAAAAGAGTCCAGGTCAAGTATTTTTTCAAGGTCTTTCATTATATTTTCAACATTGACCTGCTCACTATCTTTTTCTATCAATGTTCCTTCCATCCATTCATCCATATTGGCATACTGTTCAATTTCTGGAATTCTTTGATGAATGTATGGTGATAATTTGTGTTTCATTCTTCTATCACAAATAAAGCTGTTTGGGTCATAAGGTACCCAATAGAAACTTTTTTGTAATTTAAGATAGTCTTCTAAGATTCTTTCAGCTTCCTTTCCAGCATCTCTAGAGTTACAAACAAAGGGATCTAATTGAATTTTAATCCTGAGTTGAGCCTTTTTCTTTGCATTGCAAAAATGAACTATATCTGAATTAATCATCTGTTTGAAATACTCTAATGCAAAGATTCTCATTGGGACATATTTAGGTAACTTGAATGGGCATAACTCACATCCATAGATTCCGATTTCTGTGTGATTTCAGTATAGGTACCAGACACCTATCCGGTATTGCTTTGAGAGTTGAAGGATTTTCTTGATTTCACAATTGACCCTCGGAGGGGAGACTCCTGTCAACAAGGAGGTTGCAGGGTGTACAAATAGGTCAATCAACTCATTGTAGGAATAAGGAGAATCAAGGGAATTATGAGTGATGGCAGACCAAAATATTACAGACCTAGGATTTCCTTTAGCATCAAGTTTTTTAGCATGGAAAGGGAAACTCTCTGATTGAAGGTAATGCATGGGATGGTATATAACAAAATAATATTTGAACACTCTTTCATTCTCTAATCTCATTAACTGATCATGGATTTTATCTGCAATGTAGGAAGCAAAATCATACTTGACAGTAGGGGGCTGTCCAAGGGTAAAAATTGATAACAATACTAGGGTTAATTGGTCAACATATTCACTAGTATTGAAACCCATTATAGAGGATATCATATTCAGAATAAGCCTTCCCACATCAGTGAAGAAGGTATAACCATAAGGGGGAGGGTCTTTGGGCTGATGTTCTGGAAACATGAAGGTCTGGCAGAGATGATTTAACTCTTCATGGGACAATTTGGTAGATTTCTCAAGTAGTTCTCCCATGGATAGGAGAGTGAGGGCTTGACCAGGTTGAAATTGCAACATCTCGTTGATAGAATGAGTAGTTATGGGAAAAATGACTGTCTGACTCGGGGACAAAACTGCTCTTTGATTGGGATCATAATTTGCATGGCAGTAATGGATTATCTCAGGAAAAATATGGACTGAAGGGAGAAGATATATGGGAAGATTTGATTCCCATAATCCAAAAATGTTTGAACCTTTTAAGTAATTATCTCTGCAGTAGCAAAAATTTTGAAGGGGATTTTCACTGAGAACCAGGTCTTTAATTTGGAAATATCTGTCTACTAAAGGCAGATAATCCAAATCTCTGTGAGGGGCATTCAGGGGTGCGACATTCAGAGCCACGGGAATCTCCATTTCTGGTTCTTGTGGATTCAAAAATGAATTTCGGGTTTTGATGAAAAAAAAGGGCATAATCACAGGGAATGCAATTGTAGTTTTGGGAATTGAGGAATGAACTAAATAGAAATATTGAACCATGGTTAAGTTTTTTGTGTGGAATTTAAAACAAGACCAGGATTTTTACAGAGCTCAGTGGGAATTTGGGTAAATACCTGTTTTCCGGGAATTAAACAGTGATGAAAACATGTGCTGGTTATGATGGATGAACTCTGAATTACTCGACTGCAACTTTCTTCGGCAAGGTAACGGTTGGAAAACTTTGATAGTTGATTTTGAAATTCGTTGCATGGGACACTGGTCGCTGTATGAAATAATGTGAAAATGATGCGGGTTCTTTTGTTTTATTCACAAAGTCAAAGGTTGGCGGGGTTTTTTTATTTTTTAATGGATGACGTCAACAAGTACGGAGGCTTCGTCACGGGAGGCAGGCAGTAAGCGGTTTCCATCGCACAGCTTTTGGGGAAGAGTGGTTTTCAGCGGAGGGCGAGCGATTCCATATGATGGATGACGCGTGGCATGACACTGTTCAGAAAATCACTTGGCCATCGCGCGTTAACTTTCGGACGATGATGGGCAGCGATATGGACGACAACCGCAGATCTTGAGTTGATAGATCGAACGGTCGTCGGGGAAGGAAGATGACGGGGTTTTAAAATGGCGGGCCCAATGCAATTTATTAAAAATAATCACATCGGGGACGATTTGATTGGTGGATTAGGCTATTAATTAAGCTGGAGGGTCAATTAATCCATTTATACAACTGAGGGTCGAGTTTATTTATTAATTGGAAATTTCAACCAATTAATGAATTTTAATAAATATATGGTTATTTTTCAACCAACGGGGCAGGATATATATTATATGGGAATTATTTAAATTAATACGGGGAAAAAGGGAATTTGCCTAGGGATTTAAATAACAAGTTAAAAATTAATATGGAAATGAACAGAAGCGCTAAGTGTAAAACATCAAGATAATTTATTTAACTTATGATTTTATGAATGGGGTTTTTAATGAAATATTGCATGATTTTCCTAAGTAAAATGGTATTTTACTTAAGAAAATATTTTTTAGAAGTGAGTGAATTTCATGATGAATGATTTTAAGAACTTAGGATTTTCCAATTATTGGGCCGAGGGTTTGGTCCCTCCAAAAGTCAAGGAAATGCCTTGAGCCCCTTTAATTTTCAAATGCCTTAGTACTTAGGGGAAATTAGTGAAATTTTTAGGGGAAAATGAGCAGAGAAGTTAATAATCTGACTTTGCCTTGTTTGAAATTCTTCCAGTGTAGTGTCTGCCTTAGCACTTGTGATGAAAATAAAGATTCAACACATCTAGAGTCATTATCCATCACATGTAATTTTGTAACAACATCTACCTACCCTACCTACTTTACCCTACCATTTTTTCTTCTTTATTAGGGTGCACTTAGACTAGCAAACCCTCATCACACTTTTTCTTTTACATCTGAAAATCTATCTAATTCTAACCTTATTACATCCAAGGGCTCAGATTAAACTGATGAAATCCTTTTATTTACTCTACCTATCTACTTATCTACCAAGATTAAACAGTTTGGTCAGATTTTATTCTCTATCTCTAAAACATAAAATTTAAAGATGAACTAGCCAAGCTTAAATTGTTTGACTATTCATAAATTGTGGCATAAATTACAAGTTGCACACAATTTGTTTATTACATAAGAACAAAAAAAGTAGTGGCATTTAGACTTGCACACTTTCCTTGGCCTTTCTTTTGGTGGGGTTCATTTTCTTTCAATTTTTTTGCCATTTTATTCTTTTCACCCTTTGATTTTTCTTTTAGGGTATACCCTCTTTACATTTTTTAAATTTTTTGATTTTTTGACAATATGGAAAACTTTTCCAACAAGAAAATGTATGAACATATTACATAGCTTATCAAGTCAATCATTATATATGACACCTATTGGTATAGGAGTCTAACACTGGCTCCACTTGGGGATGGCTTTTCCTGGTGAAAAGTCAAGAACAACAGGTCAACTTCCCTCAAAATGATTTTGACTGAACCATGGAATCTTCTTTTGCTTGTTGCTTTATTGTATGTATGACATTAATACTTATGAATCTTAGGGCCTTCTCCTCGGGCTTCAACTCCAGTAAGTTACTATCCACTCCAAACTGATGCATTACAAAGGATATAGTATGTACATGTTAAAAATCAGGATATCCTAATAAATAGAATCAAAGTAATGTTTCAACATTCGACCATTAATTGGTCCTTCTTCAGTTTCTAAACCATCCAATTTTTTCAGAAAATATGTAGTATTTCCTTGTAAAGCATGAATAATATAAGGTCCTTTCCACAGGAAGTCAAACTTCCCATGTTTTCCCTGATCCTCTCTTCTAGAATCCCATCTTAAAACTTTGTTTCCCAGTTGGAAATCTTCTGCCTTGGTCCTTTTATCAAATATCTTCTTTAGTTTCTCCTACAATACTTGGGATCTTTGTTAAACTTCCTCTTTGGTTTGCTGCAAATCGATAGTCTGATTTATTCTTCTTTGAATATCATTTGGTTCAACCTGAGCTTCTTGAAGTAATTTCATTACAGGAACTCCTAAAGATGAAGGAAATATAGCTTCAATACCATAGACTAACTCATAAGGATTGGTCCCAATAGATTTTTTGGTGGTGATTCTGTCTGCCCATAGTGCATTTATAAGTTTCTTGTGCCAATTTTTCTTATTTTCCTCCAATAATTTCTTAATAATATTAATGAGACTCTTGTTGGAGGATTCAGCCAGTCCATTACCCTGAGGGTAATAGGCTGTGGAATGGCCTAAGGTGATATGATATTTATTACAGAAACTTATCATCTTCTTATATTTGAAGGCAGCAGCATTATCAGTTACAATTTTCTCAGGACAGCCAAATCTTGATAATATATTGGTTTCTAGGAATCCTATGATCACAGTGTCATTGGCTTGTCTGGAAGGAATTGCTTCAATCCATTTAGTAAAATAGTCTGTGGTAGTGAGGATCCATTTGTGTTGGCCATAAGAAGGAGGATGGATTTCTCCAATGAAATCCAGGCCCCATTGTTGGAAAGGTTTTTCAGTGGAAATTGGTTTCAAGGGTAAATGTAATAGTTTTCTCTTGCCTTCAAAAATTTGACATTTACGGCAAGCAGTGACAAATTTCTTTACATCAGAGAACAAGGTTGGCCAATAAAATCTAGCTCTTCAGATCTTATCTACAGTTGATTTCCAATAAAGGTGTCCACCACAGTCTCCTGCATGGAATTCATTGAGAGCCTTGTCAGCTTCATCTTTTAACAAACAATTCAATAGAATACCATCATGATTTTTCCAAAAGAGAACATTATCTAAAATACAAAATTTAAAGATGTCATCTTTAAAAACCTTTTCTTTGTTCTGGATAACCCTGGAGGAGCTTTCAGTTTTAACAATACATAAATTATATCAGCATACCAAGGTGAATCTAAGAAGGCCTGGCTGATTTATGGAGTCGCCATCTCCTGTTCGTCATCCAGTTCATTAATATCCAAGGCTTGGCAATTTGTTTCTGTCATGAGTTGAGTCAATCCCTGTCCTTTTATAAGCTTTTTAGGTTTTATTTCAATATCATACTCTAATATGGTAGAAATACATTTACCTCTTTTGCCCTCAATTCCATATTGATTTAATATGTCTTTGACAATAGCATTTGGTACATAGGCTATCACATGGGAATACAGTATATAGATTCTAAAATTTTTAATGGCTTTTACGAGTGAAAAAGCTTGTTTTTCCATGATGTTATATTTTAATGATGCATCTCTCAGTTCTTTACTAAAAAATTCTATAGGTTTTTCACATCCTTGATCATCCTTTTGTAATAAAACAGCTGCTACAGTATGTTCTGATGTAAATGAAAATATTATGAAGTCTCTATCAAATTGTGGACTGGTAAGAACTGGTGTTCTAGTCAAAGCCATTTTAATTTCTCCAAATGCTTGTTTGGCTTCTACTGTCCATTTAATACTTGAATCCTTTCTTAACATGTTAGTAAGAAATCTAATTAATTTAGCTAAGCTAGATATGAATCTTCTCAAAAAATTTATTTTTCCTATGAAAGCTTGAAGTTCTTTAACATTTCTAGGGTGAGGTATCTGAAATATAGCTTCTATTCTGGCAAGATCAATTCTAATACCATCTTTGGAAATAATATGGCCCAGGATTTTACCTTCTTCAAGACCAAACAAGGATTTTTTTGGATTCAAAGAGATACCATACTTTCTGCATTTTATGAATACTTGTCTGAGATGGTCCAAATGTTGCTGATCTGATTTAGAAAAAACAGTTAAATCATCCAGATATATAACAAGAAAGTCATTAATTTCTTTTGCAAATGCAATTTCCATTTCTCTTTGGAAGGTTTCTCCAGCATTTTTGAGTCCAAATGGCATTTTAACATACCTGAATGTACCCCATGGTGTTGTAAAAGTTGTTTTTTCCTGGTCATCAGGATGAACCAGAATTTGGTTGTATCCTGAGAACCCATCTAGAAGAGAAATCCTTGAAGCACCTACTACCCTTTGTAAAATGTGATCCATTTTGGGCAAAGGGTAATTATCCTTCAAAGAAACCTTATTTACATTTCTTAAATCAACACATAATCTGATCTCTCCAGTTTTCTTCCTAGTAGGTACTAAGTTAGACACCCACTCTGAAAATCTAATAGGAGCAATTATCCCTGCTTCATACATTCGTTTGATTTATTTTTCAATTAAAGGCAATAGTACAGGGTTGATTCTTCTTAGTTTCTGCTCAAATGGTTTCTAATTTTCTTTCAGAGGTATTGCATGTTGAATTATAGAGGTATCATATGATTTCAAGTCTTCATAACTCCAGAAAAAGACATCCTGGAATTCTCTTATTAGTTCAACATATTTTGGTTTTTGATCAGGAGGCGAAGATTTAGATAAATTTATTATTTTAGGATTTTCTTCAGTCCCCAGATTATATTCCTCAATATCAGCTTTCAGTGGTTCCATTTTGGGTTTCTTTGGAATATCATTAGAGTTGAAAAGATCTTCCAAAGGAGTTAATCCTTTAGGAAAATGATTATCTTTCAAATTAATGATTTCAGATTCATCTTCTATAATCTCATCAACCTCCTTTTGTTTAAGTTCCTGCATTTATTTTTTGGTGAACTTCGTTGGATGAAGCATCTGAGTTGCACTTTCTTCAGAAATGTTTGTTTCTTGTTCATTTATTTGATCAGATTCAATAATTGTATCTTCATCTATGTTACTGTTAAAAAATTCATTCTCTAGAGTCAGAAAAATTCTAATCTGATGGTCATTTGCAAACACTTGCCAATTCTTAAAATTGTCTGGAATAGTAGGTTTGTTTCTAATCTCAGCTATGAACTGATGATTAGGTTCGAAAGGTAATTTACAAGTGCTAGAAAACATTGCGAGGCTATGAGCATGCAAATTTTGTTTTCTTGGGATTTTAGCAAGCTGAGCCTACAAAAAGGTATTGAGAATCTCTACAACTGTTCCTCTATATTCTCTTAATCTGGGATCTTTTGTCAAAAACTCACCATTGATATGTTGAATGATTAAATCAGAATCTCCTATGACAGATACTGTAATTGCCCCTAATTTTTTGACAAGTTTAAGCCCTAACAAAAGAGCTTCATATTCTGCCATATTATTAGTGCATTTAAAGTTCAATCTGTAAGCATGGCCTTCAGCATGATCATTTTCAAGGTTGTGTATCCAAATTCCAGCTCCTGCTCCTAACATATTAACTGAACCATCAAATTCTAAATGCCAAATAATTTCATGTTCATAATTGGTATCAGGCGTTTCAGGAACTTTCTTAACGGTGAGATCTGGTTTTTTACTTTCTTCTGGTTTTTCTTGGGTATCAGATGTTTCTTTTTCCTCAGAGATTTCCTGGATTTGAACACTAGATTTATTTGAAATTTCTTTTGATTCTGTTTCTGGTACTTCTAGTTTAGTGGGAAGATCAGATTCAGCATTATAAAGAATAAATGAGTCCATATCATAGTGTATTGAGTAGATGGGGAAATTTTCAGGTTTCTCCTGACTACTAACTACATATTTCATTAAAGTTTCTCTGTATAGTCTCTTAGATTGGCCGAACACTGAAATAGTAGCATATGACATGTCTAATTGAAGAGATCCTCCAAGCTTTGCACCCCAAGATCTGGACAATAGCATACCATATTTTGGAGGAATATCTGCTACTACTATATCCATTAAAATTGTTTTTGCAGGGTATTGAACCAATGAAACACACAAGTCTTTGATTAATCCTAAACATCTCACCTAATTTGAATCAAAATAAAAGAGATCTTTGTATGGTCTGGTGATGTCTAGATTTAATCTCTCCATTACAGCTTTGGGCATTAGATTGTGAGATGCCCCAAAATCAAGCATGGCATTATGAAGTATTTTATCATGTATATTCAAACTCACATAGAATGGAGGAGTTCATCCACTTCCTGGTTTTTTATTTACTTTAGGGCCAAATAATAATCTAGGTTGATCATCGAAAACATTTACTAAGTCATCACTCCCAGTAATATTAAGTGATCTATTGATTTGACTTCGGTAGACATCATGTTTAGCTAATTCAGACAATGGAATTGCTATTTTTAATTTTCCTACTTCAGCTTCCAGATTAAAAGGTTTTTTAGTCCGAGTTCTTGTATTTCGAACAGTTGGATTTTCTTTTTCTTCTGTGTTTTCAGTATTTTTCTCCTTTTCAGGAGAGAGGTTGTGTGCTGAAGTTTTTTCCGAATCAACTTCTGGAGGTTCCTCTTCATTTCCTTTGGGAGGAAGAGTATTGGAAAGTTGTCTGTTATTCAGTTGAGTATCGGATACATCTTCAATTATTGGGTTGGCAGGATTAGGATCTGATCTAGAAAGAATATGTACAGGGGTAGTATTGGTTTTACCTTTGAGGGGTTGTTTTGTAACTTTCGGTTTACTTGTTTCCGGAACATCAATTCTTCTGCTCCTCAAATTATATTACTTGTGAACTTCGTAAATGGCTATATCATAACCTTCCTTAAAGTCAAAAGATTCTCCTGAATGGGTTTGAAATTGCTTAAGAATATGAGCTTCTTGATCCTCTTGGGTCAAGAAAACTTCTGGTTCATTCTCGCGTTCAGTAAAATTATTTATTTGAACATATTCAGTTGGTTCCTCATAAGTTGAAGCTTCAATATATTTTTCCTGGAATGGGCGCCTAATATTTTGATTAGGACCAGTTTTTCCAGTGTTTTGATTTTGGTTCCTTCTCAAATTAATATTTCTCACAGTATTGTTTGGTTGACCATCCCAAGGAGATTTCTTTTCAATTGTTTCTACTCTATCTCCTAGCCTTTCCATTCCTTTGATAATAGCATCCAGTTTCTTTTCAAAAGCCGTGGGTTCTTCGTTTAAAGGCATTATCCTTTCAGCTCTGGCTCTAGCTCGTTTCTCTATCAGGTTGGCCTCAACACTAACAACTATACTTTTCATTTCTTCTAAGGTTTGAGGAGCTCCTTCCTTAAGCTGATATGCCATATCAGAATCAAATCCATCAGGGAATTTGATTAATATTGAATCTGGAGGAGGTATAAGATTTTGGGGAATAGCATTGTAAACCTCATTGAACTTGGTGATGTAATCTTTCACAGTCTCCTTTGTTCCTCTTTTTAGTTTTCCAAAGTCTGATAAGATTTGAAGATGTTCTTTCTTCTTTTCCCATCTGTTTAAAAATGATCTATAAAGAGCTTGTAAGTCAGCAACACTGTTTATAGGAAGGGCTCTAAACCAGGTTCTGACTTCTCCAGTAAGACTTTGGACAAATATTCTCATTCTTACATCATCAGCATCTATTTCATAAATTTCAAAATAATCGGTCATCTTTTTAATATGATGTTGTGCAGTGTAAGTACCAGAACCATCAAAAGGAATGATTTTACTTTGGTAATCTTGAGGCATAGCCCCTAGATTAGCAGGTAATGCCAAAGGAGCATATATGTTTGCCATTGCAGGAGGTAGCGATGAAATAACAGGTGAGGTTCGTATATGAGTGGTGGGTGGAGGAGTAGAAGGGGTAGTTTGAGGTTGAGATGTTTGAGGAAATGTTGATGAACTTGGAGAAGCTGAAGTGATCACGGAAATATTTGAAGTTCCTTCAGAGGTAAACTCAGATTGTATGGAATTTCGCAAATGTTTATCAAGATGTGAAGTAACAAATTCAAATTTTAAATCTTCAAGAAATACTGGGTCTGGAACCAAATTGGACAACTCAGATTCAGAAAAATTTACAAATAAAGATGTTTCAAACTGCTCGTCAAAAGGTTCGTCCTCAAGATAAATCCACTTAATAGGACAGGATATTGATCTATAGAGAGGTCGAGAACTACCAGAGCTTTCTTGACTATCTTGTCTCCTAAGAATTCTGGGGATAAAATTCGGATTTTCAAACATAGGCGGTGGATTCTGATCAGGATTAGCCCTAGTGTAACGAGTCCTTTCTGAAGCCAGTTTTCTAGGTGATATTTTTTGGTTTTTTGGTTTAAATGAAATGAATAATAAAACTTCAATAATCTCTTTAAGAAGTTTCAGATATTGGTTTTAAATTTTCTTAAAGATTTATTTGACTAGAGGAACTGATCAAATGTTTGAAACCAAAGTTCAGTTCATAAACTAGACCGAAGATAGACTGAAGTAGCATTTATTTACTATGCAATTGCAGAGCAAAATAAGTTCAAAGGCTACCTGGCTAACTTCAGGCTCCGTCTGTAGTTTATAAAGTAAACAATAGTAACAATAAAATTATTCAGATCCCCAGTGGAGTCGCCACTATGTTATCACTCAGATTTTCCTTGAAGTTGTTGGTAAGAGGAAAGCGGTCCGAGGTAACCACAAACCAACTTTTAGGTACAGAATCTAGCCAATCTGTACCTAGAGAGGGCTCTCTCTGTAAAATTTAGCTTTGTTTTAGAAGATATCAGACTAGTTATAAAGTCCAAGGGTTTTGTTTGAATTTGGGTGATGAAATTCAATATCTAAGGGTAAGATTGAGTAATTTAGGCCATTGGGCTAATGGAGTCAAAGAGGATAACTTAACTGGGTTAAGTCTCTTAAAAAAAAATGGTTTCACACGGCAAGATAATCAAACAGGGAACAATTATAGGTCTAAAGTGAATGGGATGAACTCAAATGGATGAAGGGAAATTAAGAATCCTTCAACACATTCGAAAGAGGGAACTTGAGTGAATATTAATAAATAGCAATTAAGTATTCTTTACTAAATAATCAAAATGCTTAAACTAGAAAAATAGGAGCAATTAAGAATTCATTGTTTAAACTAGTTTAGAAGAAAACATTTAGAATAACAATGATTAAAATCAGATAACACTTAAGCACTTTCTTATTTATTCCTTTTCATTAATCATTCGGAAATGAAACACAGATGATATAGTAAACAAATATAAAAACTTTAACACATAAGAGATAGATGACATATTGATCCGTAGTCCGACACAAGAATCCTGTAAAAATTCTTTCGCATCAATTCCTCATTCAGCTAGCCACACAAAATTTCTCCAACAACACTTTATTCCAAAATAGTCAATTTTACAGCAAAGTCTAAAAAATCCACCCCTCAATACTCCGATTGAGGGAGTATTTATACAAAAAGTTATAAAAAATATCTCATAACAACTTGAGATATAATCTAGGATGACTCATAAGTATTTTACAACAAACTAGAGACAGATGGTCAAGTAGGTAAGAGAAATGATAACTGATGTTGTGTTGTTCCCTTCTTTTGAGAATGTGCTGGAGGCAGGCCCTATGATTTGGCTTGCTGCTGTCCTCTTCAGTAATTCTGTGCTGGTTTCTCCTTTTAACTGATACTCTTTAACTGCACTGATACTCTTTTATCCTTCTTTATCATGACTTACTATAGTACATAATCAAAAATTCATGTAAGGATAGTTTTTACAAAAGTTATAACACTTCTTCCCACCATTTATCTTCCGGTATTCTGGATCTTTGCAGCTTTCTGAGAGTTTCATCAGTCTCTGTATACCTAAAGAAAGTAGGTTTAATTGGGAACAAATGTTTTACTTCATGCTCAAGATAAAACAAATTTTCCAGTCTATCATGAAGACTTTTTCCTGTAGGCAATGCTATTGTTGATGAACTAGTTGAGGTACTGGCCTGATTGTCAGCATGCCTGTCCAATTTTTCAACATAACTTTCAAGGTCCATAGATTTATCCTCTGAAACTAAAGGACTAGGCAATCCTTTATTCAACAAAATATCAAATCTTTTCATGAAGGCAGTGATTTCTTCTTGCATATCAAAACATCTTTGTTCTAGATTCTGCATCAGAGTTCTTTTGGTAAAAACTATTTTTATTTCCAAAATTTTTCTTGTCCTATCTTGAATGCCAAGTTCTTCAAGTTGATGCCTGTTCTGAGTATTCCAAAAATGGATAAGTTCATTGGCTTCTTTAGGCCTGTTTCCCAATTCTTCTCTTGCTCTTAGGACTTCTTCCAGAGCCAATTTGACTAAATCATTATGTTCATACATTATTTGAATTGAGGGCCAGACATCTCTTATTGACTGGATGATGTTGTCCCAAATAATTTCATTTATTTCCTTTAAAGGCTTCTCCAATGTGAGATCCTTTTCCAACTTGTTGACCAACTTTTCTAATCTGTTGACCTCTCTTGTTTTATCTGCAACATTCATCTTCGAGAGATCATATTTTTGTTCCAAAGTGGTGAGTTGCACCTTTGTTCTCTGTAGCTCTGTCACTTGGAGTTTCAATTCCTCCATTGACTTTATTAATTCTTCTGTACTTAAATTGGAAGTATGTACCTGTGACAATTCTGTTGGCTGACCTGTTGTTGTAGTACCTACAATCACTTCAGTTGTAGATGCTGGAGCACTAGGTTGCTTGTCTTTCAACGCCTTTTCAAGCTCTTTTTCAGTTTCATTAAGTTGCTCATTCAATTTCAAGAGAAAATCCATCAATTCTTCTTCAGAATTTTGCTTTATAATTTCTGCAATCTGTGGATGTCTTGAGGCAGGTAACTTCAGTTGTTTTCTCAAAGCTACAATATCATCATCTTTTTTCTTGATCAAAGCTTCTATACCTTTGACATCCTTGCGATTATGACCCAATCCAATAATGATTTCCTCCAAAGTCTTTATCCTGTTATCCTTAGCCTGAGAAGAGGCTTTTTCAAGATTTAATTGAGCATTAGTATTTTCCAAAGAATCCTACAATTTCTGGGTCATTATTGATTTATCTGTCAGACTAGAATAAATCATTTCACTTGTCTATTTATGCAGCTCAATTTGATCCAAAGAATGAATATCCTTTGCTAAAACTTCAAAATTAGTTCTGATATAATCTGCAGTTGTTTGAGGTTGCTGCACTTTGGGTTTGAAGTGACTCATTATCATTTTACCTTGTTGAATGTCATAGGCTGACATCAATCTTTGTTGATTCTTAGGAGCCATCTTCAAACATTGATTGTACACTTGAAGTCTGAGAGGATCATTTCTAGCCTTTATATTTATGAATGTTCTTTTAATATCCTAGGCATCTTTCATTGGTGGTTTGAAAGATGATACTTCTGCACTTTTCTGCCTTTGCAGCTCTTTTCTCTATAAAGTAGTGGATGTCCCACTGATTGTACATGTTTGCTGACTACCCAATTCTTCTTGAGTCTGACTATCAGAGATTTCGTATACAGATTCTACTTCTGGAAGAGGATTCAATTTTTGTCTTTTAACATCAGACTGTCCATAAGATTCACTGACAGGAGTAGCTGCTTCAACATCTCTCTTTTTACCCTTTTCTACATTAAGAGGAGTTTGTAAAATTGACATTTCTGCCACATTGGTTTGAGTAGGAGCAATCTGTACTTGACCCTATTCTTTAGAAGTTTCAGGCTGTTCTGTCATTGTAAATTTCTTTGTAACTTGTATATTAGCCTCTTTCTCCTTTCCTTTAGATGCTACCGTAGCCAACGCACTGATTTCCTGTAAATTTTGTTGAGAAGTCCTAGCAGAAGAAGAATCAATACCTGGTATCTGTACCTGTCCAAAAGAGTCTAGGTCAAGTATTTTTTCAAGGTCTTTCATTACATTTTCAACATTGACTTGCTCGCTATCTTGTTCTATCAATGTTCCTTCCATCCATTCATCCATATTGGCATACTATTCAATTTCTGGAATTCTTTGATGAATGTATGGTGATAATTTGTTTTTCATTCTTCTATCACAAATAAAGCTGTTTGGGTCATAAGGTACCCAATATAAACTTTTTTGTAATTTAAGATAGTCTTCTAAGATTCTTTCAGCTTCCTTTCTAGCATCTCTAGAGTTACAAACAAAGGGACCTAATTGACTTTTAATCCCGAGTTGAGCCTTTTTCTTTGCATTGCAAAAATGAACTATATTTGAATTAATCATCTGTCTGAAATAATCTAATGCAAAGAGTCTCATTGGGACATATTTTGGTAACTTGAATGGGCATAACTCACATCCATAGACTCTGATTTCTGTGTGATTTTAGTATAGGTACCAGTCACCTATCCGGTATTTCTTTGAGAGTTGAAGGATTTTCTTGATTTCACTATTGACCCTCGGAGGGGAGACTCCTGTCAACAAGGAGGTTGCAGGGTGTACAAATAGGTCAATAAAATCATTGTAGGAATAAGGAAAATAAGGGGAATCATGAGTGATGGCAGACCAAAATATTACAGACCTAGGATTTCCTTTAGCATCAAGTTTTTTAGCATGGAAAGGGAAACTCTCTGATTGAAAGTAAAGCATGAGATGGTATATAACAGAAGAATATTTGAACACTCTTTCATTCTCTAATCTCATTAACTGATCATGGATTTTATCTGCAATGTAGGAAGCAAAATCATACTTGACAGCAGGGGGTTGTCCATGGGTAAAAATTGATAACAATACTAGGGTTAATTGGTCAACATATTCACTAGTATTGAAACCCATTATAGAGGATATCATATTCAGAATAAGCCTGCCCACATCAGTGAAGAAGGTATAACCATAAAGGGGAGGGCCTTTGGGCTGATGTTCTGGCAACATGAATGTCTAGCAGAGACGATTTAACTCTTCATGGGACAATTTGGTAGATTTCTCAAGTAATTCTCCCATGGACAGGGGAGTGATGGATTGACCAGGTTGAAATTGCAACATCTCGTTGATAGATTGAGTAGTTATGGGAAAAAGGATGATCTGACTCGGGGACAAAATTGCTCTTTGATTGGGATCATAATTTGCATGGCAGCAATGGATTATCTTAGGAAAAATATGGACTGAAGGGAGAAGATATATGGGAAGATTTGATTCCCATAATCCAAAAATGTCTGAACCTTTTAAGTAATTATCTCTGCAGTAGCAAAAAATTCGAAGGGGATTTTCACTGAGAACCAGGTCTTTAATTTGGAAATCTTTGTCTACTATAGGCAGATAATCCAAATCTCTATGAGGGGAACTCAGGGGTGCGACATTCAGAGCCACGAGAATCTCCATGTCTGGTTCTTGTGGATTCAGAAATGAATTGCGGGTTTTGATGAAAAAAAGGGCACAATCACAGGGAATGCAATTGTAGTTTTGGGAATTGAGGAATGAACTAAATAGCAATCTTGAACCCTGTTTAAGTTTTTCATATGGAATTTAAAACAAGACCAGGATTTTTATAGAGCTCAGCAGGAATTTGGGTAAATACCTGTTTTCCGGGAACTAAACAGTGATGAAAACAGGTGCTAGTTATGACAGATGAACTCTAAATTACTCTACTGCAACTTTCTTCGGCAAGGTAACGATTGGCAAAATTCGACAGCTGATTTCGAAATTCATTGCATGGGACACTGGTCATTGTATGAAATAATGTGAAAATGACACGGGTTCTTTTTTTTTATTCACAAAGTCAAAGGTTGGCGGGGTTTTTTTATTTTTTAATTAATGACATCAGCAAGTACGGAGGCTTCATCACGGGAGGCAGGCGGTAAGCGGTTTCCATCGCACAACTTTTGGGGAAGAGTGGTTTTCAGTGGAGGGCGAGCGATTCCATACGATGGATGACGCGTGGCGTGGCACTGTTCAGAAAACCGCTTGGCCATCGCGCGTTAACTTTTGGACGAGGATGGGCAGCGATATGGATGACAACCGTAGATATTGAGTTGATAGATCAAACGATCGTCGGGGAAGGAAGATGACGGGGTTTTAAAATGGCAGGCCCAATGCAATTTATTAAAAATAATAACATCGGGGACGATTTGATTGGCGGATTAGGCTATTAATTAACCTGGAGGGTTAATTAATCCCTTTATACGACTGAGGGTCGGGTTTATTTATTAATTGGAAATTTAAACCAATTAATGAATTTTAATAAATATATGGTTATTTTTCAACCAACGGGGCAGGATATATATTATATGGGAATTATTTAAATTAATACGGGGAAAAAGGGAATTTACATAGGGATTTAAATAATAAGTTAAAAATTAATATGGAAATGAACAGAAGTGCTAAGTGTAAAACATCAAGATAATGTATTTAACTTATGCTTTTATGAATGGGGTTTTTAATGAAATATTGCATGATTTTCCTAAGTAAAATGGGATTTTACTTAAGAAAATATTTTTTAGAAGTGAGTGAATGTCATGATGAATGATTTTAAGAACTTAGGATTTTCCAATTATTGGGCCGAGGGTTCGGTCCCTCCAAAAGTCAAGGAAATGCCTTGAACCCCTTTAATTTTCAAATGCCTTAGTACTTAGGGGAAATTAGTGAAATTTTTAGGGAAAAGTGAGCAGGGAAGTTAATAATCTGACTTTGCTTTGTTTGAAATTCTTCCAGTGTAGTGTCTGACTTAGCACTTGTGATGAAAATAAAGATTTAACACATCTAGAGTCATTATCCATCACATGTAATTTTGTAAAAACATCTACCTACCCTACCTACTTTACCCTACCATTTTTTCTTCTTTATTAGGGTGCACTTAGACTGGCAAACCCTCATCACACTTTTTCTTTTACATCTGAAAATCTATCTAATTCTAACCTTATTACATCCAAGGGCTCAGATTAAACTGATGAGCTCCTTTTATTTATTCTACCTATCTACGTATCTGCCAAGATTAAACAGTTTGGTCAAATTTTATTCTCTATCTCTAAAACATAAAATTGAAAGATGAACTAGCCAGGCTGAAACTGTTTGACTATTCATAAATTGTGGCATAAATTACAAGTTGCACACAATTTGTTTATTACATAAGAACAAAAAAAGTAGTGGCATTTAGACTTGTACACTTTCCTTGGCCTTTCTTTTGGTGGGGTTCATTTTCTTTCACTTTTTTGGCCATTTTATTCTTTTCACCCTTTGATTTTTCTTTTAGGGTATACCCTCTTTACATTTTTTAAATTTTTTGATTTTTTGACAATATGGAAAACTTTTGTAACAAGAAAAGGTATGAGCATATTACATAGCTTATCAATTCAATCATGATATATGACACCTATTGGTATAGGAGTCTAACACAGCGAAGGTTGAACTCCAGTACCAGGTCGTTTTCAACCCCGCGTCCTTTTCCCCTCGGGCTTCCTCACTGTTTGTAGGTATTTAGTCATCCTCCGTCTCACCGTTTTCCTTCTGTTTTTATTTTCAAATGGTCATGGGGAAAATGAAGTCCCAAAATTCTGAGCCCAAAACCCCACAAGCCCGCGAGGTCAGGTCTATCCTTGACCTGAACCCCTTATTAACGCCCATGCGTGAATTCACGACCCATTTTATCCTTTCAGTGTAGCCCGCATCAGACCTGAGCTATTCAAATGTCATTTAAAGGGTCAAGATAGGTTCAAAGTTGTTTATTCAGGCCTGTACTACCAAGTCGCCCCAACCACATATCCATTTCCCAAATTCATCAGTTGGCTGGGTGAAGCTTATGACGAGCGCAGGGACTTGTTTCTATCTGCTCAGGGTAATAAGATTTTTCGCATATCGCCCGATCTCATAAAGAAATCCCTTCATTTTCCTCACAGTCAAAATTATGTCAAGTTCTTTGAGTTTTCCCTTTCTTGTTAATTCTCAAAGTTAACCTGGGAAAAACAAAGCGACTTTCTCAGCCTCCTCTCAGATTCCCGCCTAACAGCTCTCCCACCTTCAGACGTTGTTCCTTTGTCCACTTTCAAAGATAATGTCCAGCCAGTCCTAGCTCTTATTTCAGGGTTTTTAGGTCTTAAAGAGGTCGAGAGAGTGTCAAAAGAATGTATAGATATTCTATGGATCATAATGAAAAATGGTACGCTTCTGAATATCCTTGTTTTCCTAGCTTCGGTTATTCAAACCCAGTTTCAGGAATTATCCTCTACTGGGTCTTTCAGGTTTTTTTCTTTAGTGTTCTACCTGTTCTTATTTGAACACGTTGATAAGTTTGAGAGCATAGGCCTAGAGAAACTCTGGAGGACAAATTCCCAGCCAAGAACCATTTTTGAATGGAACACTTCAGTTTTCCAACAGCCTAGGGGGAAGGGATACACAAGGTTCTTAAATTAGTTCATGTCCATAGCCTACACTATAATACATGACAGTCCTCCACCTAGAATTTTTCCTGAGTAGAAGGACTAGTTGCAATTCGACGAGGAAGATAGGATAGGCGACTGGTACATGTATGATGATTACATCGAGATCAGGGTATATGGCACGGAAGTACCTCCCTACCGTTTGTCGGTGTTTCCAGCCATGTGAATTTTTTCCCTTGAATTTATTGAACAAACCTTAAAGGCTGACCAAATCCACTTCATGCCCGCGAAGAAAGGATATATTCTCAATCTCCCAACTTCTGTCGGCCCCTTCACCATAAATTCGAGACACGCCCTCTCCATTGTGGAAACATTACTACAAGGGATGGACTTGCTACAAGGAAAAGTTTGGCCCTATGACCCGAAAGGAGTCCTTTCCAATAGGAAAAGGAAAATAAAGTCGACTACTTATGTACATGAGACTTTAACTTCATTGAGTGGAGAGCCAACCTTGATACATGGCCTTTGGATGCACAGATGGAGCCCGAGTCTTCAGCCGCAGAAGGGAGGGGCGACAATGCGTTCGTCAAGACAGAAAAAAAGGGACAAGTAGATTATTTATATGCCTCAGGAAGTCAAGAGGGCATGTACATTGAAGAGGGAGATCATCCCTATAAGAAACAGAGAATAGAAGGGTTAGAGACTGTATGGGAGGAGCCATATCAGGAAGATTTTTCTCGATATGGATTTCCTGATAAAAACAAGGCAGGTTTCATGGTTGTTTTCAATGGTTCCTCTTCATCGGGCCCTTTAGGGATTTCGTAGTAAATTTCAGTAGACAAAGCATAATTAAGGGAGGAAATAAAAACCAGGAATAGGACCACACGAGAAAAGCTGAGGGTTGAATTAGCCAAGTTTGTAGACAAATATCATACCCGACTTACCACTGAGTTAGACATGGATAAGGAACAACTCATTTTTTCTATTTCACAGGCAATGTTGTAGCCTTCAGTCAATGGAAGCCATTACCGAGCCCTAGAGATCGCCTTGAACCTGGCTAATATCTCGCTAATGGATAATCTTGGTTTGCACCAGTGCATAGGAGACATATTGTGAGACGAGGTAGTGAAACTCGCAATCGCCTTGAGGAAACTTGAGAAGAAGCATGCCTCGGTATTAGAAAATCAAAAGAGGGAGAGAGCTAGTGCCATAGTGATCAATAACAAGTTAGAAACCCTCAAGAAATCGATAAAGGACAAAGGGGCTAACAGGGATGCAATTCGGCAGAAGCTCATCACTGATATGGAAGCGAAGAACTTTGAGCTGAAGAGAAAATTAAATATACCCAAAGGAGAGCATGTGCAAATAGACTAGTTGATCTAAGTAGAAAGGGAAAAATCGGCTCTTGCCGATTCATTGGCTAAGGAGCAAGAAGCTAACACTCAAAAGACCATAGAGATTGTAAGTCTAAGACAGAGATTGTTTGACTTATAGGAAAAATGGGACTAACATATATGCGCGGCCCCAACATCTGACGAACCCAGAACAACTCCAGAACAACTGACCAAGGCCTTGTATGACTTAAAGTTTTCAGAAAGTGAAGCACGTACAGGTCGCCAGAGACTAAAGGAGATGGAAGCTACGCTGGAGACGAATCAGAGGGTGGTAACGTCCCAGCAAAATGAGGTAGAGAAATTACAAAGAGAAAAACAGGCACAGGATAAATCCATCAAAGACTTGACTGGTCGGCTGAAGGGTAACATGACACTCCTGGAAGCCAGATGCCTAATTTGGACTGACATAATAGCAGAGGTCCGGCAACATTGGAACTACCTCACCCTGATGGATGATAATAAAATCGTGGTTCGCCTATTTGAAGTACAATTGCAGGAAGGGCACGCAGAAGGAGAAGAAAAAGCTGCAATGGATAAGAGGTACATCCGTTACTTGAATGAACTGGACCTGGAGGAGTTACTCACTCAAGGGATCATTGACCGTTTCAGAAGGGTAATGGAGGTTAGAAGGGCGATCAAGAAAGAGACTGCCCGCGGGAATGCACTGAGTTGTTTAAAGCAGGTTTCAAGCAGAGTTGAAAAATTTGATCAGGAGTGGAATAAACTAGTGGGAGAAGGCCTCCCATCATGCTGGCACCCTGAAACGTATGCGTTCTCCAAGCTAACAGCTTATGAACAACAAATAACAGACATCATGAACAATGCCAGGTTACCTTTGGAGAAAACTTCCTGTATGAAGGCAGATACAATCATAGCCGCTCTAAGAAAATAATTCTTCCTCCTCTGCTGGGTCAAACAATTGTTAGCCATCCGAGTAGACTACACCGAGCTCACAGATATTCAGGCCCTGGTTGAAATGTTTGTCACTATGCCTTCTCCAAGAGAGACTGCGTGGAAGAAATGCAATGAATATGCCAACACTCCAGTATTGCCATCTTCCCATTAGTCGCTACCTCCCTCTAGTCGCAAAATAGGTTCATCCTCGTCATCATCTCACCCTCGTTAGCAGTCATCAGGCACCCCTCTTCGCCACCAACTGTGAAAATCATGATTTGGCCCACGCGGCCTACTTACTTTTATTTTTATGAATTGTAAAACTGGGTGAAATCTTTATTTCACCCTATGCACTCTTTATTTTTTCATTTACTGTTATGTTTTTATTTAGAGCCTTCATTAGGCCATGTTGTAGGTGATGAGAGGCCATTTTTCCTCATCATCATTTTTGGTTTTTTATTATTATGACTTTGAATAGAAAATATCTTGAGAGGAATATTTTGTTTTGGAAAATGTCTTCTCTCAGAGCCCATCTGTAAGGCTATAAAAGATGCAATCAGAAACCAAGAAAGGGTTCTAAGTTTTTGAGAGAAGAAGTTGTTAGTCGTGAATTCTATCTTTTGTAAGGTTTTGAGATCCTCTCATAGTGTATATCTGAAGATCCCTTTCGGGAAAGGAAATGAAGATAATTTATTGTTGTAAAGGATTCCTAATGAGATGAGTAAACAGTATGTATTTTCTCAACAGTATTTAAATTTAAATGTTCATTATGTTTTCATCATTCCCTTGTTATCGTAGCTTTCAGAATGCGACTGTTCAAATTTGTTAGATGTGAATCTATCGTAAATGATACTCATTTCTTCTTGTCTGTAACATTTTAAATATGGCTCGAGCCGCTATTTTTGTTTCAAATTATACTCACAAGTCATTATTCCTCTCGTGTTAGTCCAGGGTGGATTCTTATGTTTGTATAAGCCTACCTTGCTTTGATATTTTCATCATGTTATTTCATTGTATCTCATCTTCATTTATCCTTGTGACTATTCACTGGTTTCACTTTCGTCTCACCTCACAACAATTTACTTTCATGACTACTTCTGATTCATTCTTATAAACTCTTAAGCTATACAACTAGATGTCATTCTGGTCAATATTCTGTCTCTGATGTCTCGAACCAATGTCAAAATCCTTAACCATCATTTCATAACAAGAGGTTCCTTCCTATAAGCCTGCAAAAATATCTTTGAATCCTCTTGTATTAAGATGTCCTAGGCACTGGTCTTTAACAACTCAAGGTTGTCTCTAGGAGTTACAACACCAGATATTCTCAAACTTACCATGTTTTCCCTTTCTTCAATTTTGGCCTCCCACTTCAATACCACATCTTGAATCTTAAAGTTTTCCTCTTTGACCTTCCTGTCAAATGTATTATTTATTCTGTTTTGAGACTATTGATTGTTTCTATAAACTTCCTCCCTTTTTTCCTGCAGAGCTATCAACTGGTTTTTTCTCCTCTGAATAGCATTAGGCACCTCCTCTAGGCCTTGTAGTAGCTTCATAATAGGCACTCCCAAGGATGTAGGAAAAATGGCTTTAGCTCCATACACCAAATCATAAGGTGAAGTACCGATTGACCTTTTTGTACACACTCTATCAGCCCACATAGCATACTTCAGCTTCAAATGGCATGATCTTTTATTTTCTTGCAACACTTTCTTAATATTTCTCACAATTCTTTTTTTATAAGATTTAGCAAGACCATTACCTTGTGGGTAGTAAGCAGTAGAGTGTCCAAGTGTAATTTGATACTGATGACAAAAACTGATCAATCTCTTGGATTTGAAAGCCTGTGCATTATCAACGATGATCTTCATAGGACAACCAAACCTGGACAATATGTTATTCTCTAAGACTGAAATTATGATTGAATCTTTTGCTTGCCTAGTTGGGATTGCTTCAATCCACTTGGTGAAATAATCAGTTTTTATCAGGATCCAGGGATGCTGCCCTGAAGATGATGGATGAATCTCACCAATAAAATCTAGCCCCCACTGCTGGAATGGCACCTCCACATAAATTGGCATCAAGGGTAAAGGAACAAGCATTTTCTTACCATCAAAAATCTAACATTCATGGCAGGAAACTATCTTCTTGTAGACATCTTTGAACATGGTAGGCCAGTAGCACCCTGCTCTGAGAATCTTGTTTGTTGTGGCCTTCCAATAAATATGACCTCCACAATCTCCTTTATGAAACTCCTCAGTCACTTTTTTAGTTTCCCCTTCCAGCAAACAATTCAAAATATTACCACCAGTATCTTTCCAATACAGATTTTTATCTATGATGCAGTACCTTAGAGATTTCAGCTTCAAAAATCTTGCTTTATATTTAGTTAATTCAGTAGGAGGTATATGATGATGTAAGACAAAGACAATGTCTCTATACCAGTCATATAGGATTTACTTTTATTCAATAGGAATCATCTCTTCATCTTCATCTGATAATTCTGAAATTTCTACAATAAAATTCATATCAAGACAGTCAAAATTGGACTGTGTCATCAGCTTTGCTAGCCCCTGACCTTTCACCAATTTTGTAGGTATGATTTCTATATCATACTCCAGCAAGTTATTTATCCAATTCCCTCTCTTACCATCAGGATCAGATTTAGTCAAGATGCCCTTCACTACAACATTCGACACAAATGCTATGACATGATAATGCAAAATATAAATTCTGAAGTATTTGATGGCTTTGACGAAAGCATATGCCTGTTTTTCTAGGATATTGTACTTCAGCTCTGAATTAGCAAGGGTCCTGATAAAGAATGAAATAGGATTCATTGTACCTTGTTATCCTTTCTGTAGAAAAAATCCAGCAATTGTGTTTTCTGATGCAAATGTAAAAACCAGAAAATCCTTTGAAAAATCCGAGATAATCAACACTGGGGCCTAAGTGAGTGCCTTCTTTATTTCCTCAAATGACTACTTTTCTTCAACCGTCCATTTAATGTCAACTCTTTTCTTCATCATCTTGGTTATATCTTTGACAATCTCAGCAAAATTGGGAATAAACCTTCTCACAAAATTCACTCTTACAAGGAAAGACTGAATTTCCTTCCTACTTCTAGGTAGATCTACTTTCTGAATGGAATTGACTCTATTTGGATCAATCTTTATCCCGTATTTAGGTATAATGTGCCCAAGAAACTTTCCAGAAGTTAAAGAAAAAATACTCTTAGTGGGATTAAGAGAAATACCAAACCTTCTATACTTCAACAGAACTTTCTCCAGATGCTTCAAATAGTATTCCTCTCTTCTTAAGAAAACTGTTATGTCATCCAGATAGACAACCACCAACTTATCCTTCTCCTCAACAAAGGCAATGTCCATTTCTCTTTGAAAGGTCTCTCCTACATTCATCAGACCAAAGGGCATACGGGCATACATGAATGTCCCCCGTGGTGTTGTAAAGGCATTTTTCTCCTGGTCTTCTAGGTGCACTAGTATCTGATTGTATCCTGAAAAGCCATCCAACATAGACATCCTTTGGGAACCAACAATGTTCTACAGAATTTGGTCCATATTTGGGAGAGGGTAGTTTTCCTTCAGAGAAGCTTTATTCAAGTTTCTAAAGTCAATGCAGATTATGATCTCTCCACTCTTTTTCCTGACTGGTACCAAGTTAGCAAGCCATTTTGAGAATCTGATAGGGAAAAAAAAATTTTGCATCAAAGATCTTCTTAATTTCCTTTTCAATCAGAGGCATGAGAAGTGGATTAATCCTCCTCAACTTTTGTTTTAAAGGCTTTTCATTTTATTTAGTAGGAATGGTATGCTGAATAATAGTAGGATGATATTTCTTCAAATCAGCATAAATCCATGAAAAAACATCAATGAACCTTCTCATCATCTCAATATATTTCTGTTTCATCTCTACTAAAAGAAACTTTGAAAGCTTGATCATTTTAGGCATTGCTACAGTACCAAGGTTACAACTCTCTACCTCTTCATCATCATCTTGTATCCTAGGAGTTCTGAACACATCATTTTGGTATAAAAGCTTTTGAAGTGGGATGAGACCTTTGGGTATACAATTATTCTTCAACTGTAACACTTCAGAATTACCCTTAGTTTTAGCAAGCATGTTTTGTTGATCTACTTGTGTGCTTTCAAACTCCTCTTTTAATTCTATAAAGTTTTTGATTTTCTGTTCATCTTCAAAAAATTTCCAGTGGACTATGTTGTCTAGGATAGCAGGCCTATGACAAACTTCAACCTCATACCTTTCAGTGGACTATGCAGAGATAAAAAATAGATTTGTTGAAACAGATAGGGAATCAACTACTGAGCTTTGATCCCTAGTTCTCACAATAAAGGAATATTATTGAAATTTTTCTAACATCTCCATGATCAAATTTCTGTATGATCTAATTCTCACATCCTTGGTTTGATATACACCTTCAAATTGTTTAATAACTAATTCAGAATCTCCACAAACTGAAATGTTTTGGGCACCCAAAATTTTCAAAATTTCTAAACCCAAAAATAGAGATTTATACTCAGCCATATTATTTGTGCAATCAAAGTTCAGTTTGAAAGAATAGAACTTACTTTCATTCTCAGGAGTTGTGATCCAAATTCATACTCCAACCCCTTCTCTTCCAGCTGATCCATCAAAATGAAACAACCACCATCCCTCTACCTTTTCTTCAATGATTTCCTAATTTATGCTTGTTGATTTTAAACCTCCTGAATTTCTGCTTTCCTTTCATGTTCTGCTTCATCAGTTAGCTCATTGAAAATAATGGCTAATCCTAACTCAGTTTCAACAACATAAATTGGGAAATTATGAGGTTTATTCTTACTGCTTACCATATAAGCCATCCTTGTTTCTCTGTATAGCCTTATTTTCTCACCAAAAACATGAATGGTGGCATATGTGAGGTCCATATGGATGGTGCCTTTGATCTTTGATTCCCAAGACCTGGATAGCAGCATGCCAAACTTGGGTGGAATTTCTAGGACCATAATTTCCATTACCACTGTCTTGGTAGGGACTTGTGTAAGACCAACAATAACATATTTCATCAATCCAATGCATTGAACTCTTTTTGAATCAAAAGAAAACAAATCCTTGTATGGCCTAGTGATTTCCAATCCCATCCTTTCTATGATCACTTTAGGCATGAGGTTATGAGAAGCCCCTGAATCCAACATGGCATTGTGTAATGTCATGTCATGGATACTAAGATTGACATAGAAATGAGGTACCTCTTCATTCTGTTCATCTTCCAATCTAGGTCCCAAATAGATGGTAGGATGGTCTTCTTGAACATTAAGGATGTCAGTAGCTCCTAGTTGAGAATTCATCATTCTTACAATTTTAATTCTATATTCATTCACCTTAAGGATTTCTCCAAAAGGGACTGGGATCTTGATTTTGGAAATCTCATTCTCCAAACTGAAAACAGAAGTAATTTTTTCAATTTCTTTGACAGGAGGAGGAGGTGGTGGATATTTTCTAACCTCAGCTGCTTTAGGGACATATTTCTTGGGCTATGTTTTATTTGCAGTAATAGGTACATTTATGTTTATGAGGTTGTATGATTTTGCATCTCAAATATTGTATGTTGATAACCCTTAAGGTAACCATATGGTTCCTCACCCTTGTTTACATCATGATCAGACTCATCATGCTCTTCTTTAGTCAAGAACATTCCAGAAATGTTTTTATCTAGGCAATGAATAGAGTCTTCTGGTATCTCAGGCTGATCTTCTTCATCAACTAAGTTTTGCTGAAAAGGAGGCCTTACTTGAGGGTCAGGCTAATTTTTTCTTTCCCTTGGTCTCTGATGGTTTTTAGGTCTTATGAACTATGGATTTCTAAATTGTGGTTCATCTTGTGCAGGAGGCGCAAAATCATTTCCAAGGGCAAGCCTATCCATCATTTTTTCCATTGTCTTCATCATGGAGTCAAATTTATCATCTGAGGTGGAAGGATTATCTTCTTCTTTCAATTTTGTGTTTCCCATATTGGAATTTTTAGCTATTATCATATTGATTTCCACCTTCACAGCATCATTTTTCATTTCTACTAGTGAAGGGGATTCTCTTTCTCTGAGTAGGATAGAAAAGTCATAGTCAAAAGCCTCAATATATCTCAGTTGAGCTGCTCCTGGCGGAGGTTTTAGATGGGCAAGGATGGAGTCATAAACTTTGTTAAATCTCTTTGAGAAATTTTGGATAGTTTTATCTACAACTCTTTTCAAACTATTTTACTCAGTGAGGTCTTGCACAGGGTTTGTTCTATCTCCCCACTTTCTCAAGAAGCTATCTTCAAAATCATTCCAATTATGCAAGCTTCCTAGAGCAAGGGATTTGAACCACTTTCTGACCTCACCAGTGAAACTCTGAGAAAAAAGCCTCATGTTGACATCTTCATGATCAACCTCCTCCCTGTCTATGAAGTCATTAAACTGGTCTACATGCTCTTCAGCTGTAATCTCTTCATCACTTCCCCAAGTTTTGATTCTAGCAGAATATTTGCTTGGAAGGGAATTAAGGACAGTTGGAAGAACAATAGGGGCATACCTAGCAAGTGTAGTAGCAGGTGGGGGTGGAACATTTCTAGCCATGATGACAGGGACTGTATTATTTTTAGGGACAACAGTAGTAGAGGAAGAGGCACTGTTAGGAGGTGGTGTGGTTGGTCTTTGTAGTCCAGTTACAACTGAACTCCAGTCAGGTAAAGGAAAACCATATTTTCTTCTTAACAAGATTTCAAATGGGTATAGTTCCTTCAACTTATCTAAATAATCCCTCTATAACAATAACTCTGATGTGACTGCCCCCTATAATTCTTCCTTATCTTTTTGGGTCACTAAGGCCGAGGTATCAATACCTATTCTTTGTAGTTCTAAAACAATCTTAGTCAATTATTTTTCATTTTCAGACCTAAACAAGACTTCCTAAATTTTATCATCAAAGTTTTTATCTTTAGGACTTCTTAAAACTTTAGAGGACAAAGCTCTTGTGTGTAATGGAGTACCTGATTATGAAGAGCTGCCTTGAAGGCCTCTGGAAATTGTATTTGGATTATCCACAATTGTAGGTGGATTTGGGTCAGGATTACTCCTCATATATCTCCTTTTCTAAGCCACCTTTGAACATGAGAATTTTGAATGGAGTCACCAAGTTAGTTGCAGCCTCGAACAGATTCTGAGCTCCTACTACCTTCAAGAGTTCAACTTCAAAACTTTGGGAAAAAATATATCTTCAAGCTCCCAGTAGACGCACCAAAATGTTATCACCAAATTGAATTTGATTGGTTGCTTATCAAACAACTCAGTGTAACTATTTCAAACCACTTCTAACTGAAGCTTAGCCTCTTCAGTTTGAGAGGGCTCTCTCAAGTGGGTTTTATGATATTGAATGATGATAGCAATAGATGGCTAACTCTATGGAAATTGTAACTTGTTTTTTATGATTATAGGTTGAAAATAATGCAGGCTTGCTACCATTGGGTTTATGGAGTCAAAATCAATATTTTTAGTGACAAAGGTTCTTCAACATGGAATTTGAGGCAGATAGAGGTCTTTAACAGAGGCAACTCACACATATAATATAGGAAAACACATTCATTTCATCACTAAATGAAGTCAGAGGACAAAATTATGAATTATGAGTAATAGAGATGAAATCTACTGAAAGTGATAAAAAATTAAGATATATATCAATAAGACATCAAAATCCTCATGAGAATCTCAAGTCTATCAAGAGGAATGTCACTTTGTATTATTGATATAGGTAAAAAACATAAAAGAAACAATTTGGTGCAAATGTTCTCCAACCCCTTTACTACTTCGATGATTCATCTTTAAATAGACATTATTTACAACAAGGATGATCTGCCTGGTGGCTAGATCCTAGAATTCTCCTATGACACTTTTCATAACTGAAAAACATAAATTACAGCATAAAATTGATAGCTATCTTCTAAAGAAACCATCTCCTAATAGGACTCTAACTCAAATTTATTACATTGCTCTATCCTATCTATGAAAAAAATTACATGATGGTTACAAATTAAAAATCACATGCTTGAGAGACACATGATCAAATTCATCACCACTTTACATATTTAAAGCCTCCCTAGATTTGTGGAGCATAACCCTATTTTTTAGGAATAGATGACCCTTGACTTCAATGTTGTTTTGATTGATGACCTGGCTGCGTGACACTCCCTTTGAGTCATAAATTTCTGATGATAAGCTCCCTTGACATGCTGGAGGAATCCATCTGGCAAAAACTGCTTTTAAGATGCTCAAAACTTCCAACAATTGCTCACTAGAAAACAGGACAGTCTCGTAGCGAGTTCTGGTAGCATAGAAAAAGTGGCTTCTGCATCCATTTACTTCAGCCTTTTGTTGTTCCATCATGTTAATAAAGTAATGACACCTTACCACCATGAATCCCCCTCCTTGAATCATGCAAAAACAAACTTTAAAAAGAAAAAGGCTACTATAGGTTTTTTCGTAGCATATTCCTGGCTTCAAGCCTGAGGTACGCTACGAAACTGTGTAAAAACCCATAAATTTCCCCTTTCAAAATTGTCTTCAAAAATTGACCTCCAGCTGCAAAACTTCGATTTTATGCATGTTACGGACCTCCTAAGGCATATCTCATCCAATTTACTGCTCCTATAGTTTTTCCTGTTCATTTATGATCAGTTGACTTATAGGCTCTTCTACCACATTCATTTTCAAACCTTTCTTTTCCAGCTCTTCATAAATCAGATCCAATTGCTTTTGAAGATCTTTCACTTGGTCCTTCAATGTCCTATTCTTGAATTACAAGTGCAGGTTTACCTTTTTGATGTGCTTTACCTCTCTTCTTAGTGGCTGAGTCCACTTTATCAATTTTTCTCTATTGTCCAAGGTCTTTGAGACACTTGTGACTTGATTTTCCTAGATCTTCCTCATTTGTTCAAACTGAAACCTTTTGGCTCTATGCTTCTTTACCTCTTTCCTCAAAACTGATATCTCTTCACCTGCATCTTTCAACTTCTCCTTAAGGGTTTCATCTTCTGAATTTTTAGTGATTTTCTATTTCCCTTATTTTGTTTGATAACCAACTCTTATTTTGCAAGTGAGGAGAGGTCTATGATGCTTGGTGGTGGCTGAGCAATTTCACTGACCTTCTGAGTCTCTTTTTTTCTTTCCATGACCTTTCTTGCATGTCTTAACATTGGCTTTATAGGTTGAAACATGAAGCCAGCATCATCACCTGCAAACTCTAACATTTTAGTTGTGTTGCATTTCTTTAGCTTTCTTCCTCCATATTCAACATCTTTAGCTTGGACAATGGGAGTTTCTTCAATATCACTTGCATGCAAGATGTCTTCTAAGTTACCCTTAACCATTGTTTGGCTCCTAGTAACTCTCTTGCTGCCATGTTTGCTAACTATTGGATTTTTTTTTGCAGGTGTAGCTTTGGGTGTGTCAATCTTCTGCAAAGGTTATGTCTCCATGATCACTGGTTCTAACTGCTATGCCACTGTTGTTGATGAAACATCTCTAGGTTTGGGAACTCTTTCAGGAGTGACACAATCTACTTCAAAACCACTCATGAACATAAAGGATGTCCAATCTCTACCTAATTTCTTGAATCTTACCATCACCCTACTCAAAAATTTGGTGTCCTACACACTCTTGCTGAGCCCTAAGAATATCAGATGAGGAGCACCTGGAGGAAGAAATCTCTCACCTAAATCATGTTTTCTTAGGTTTAGGTTATAAGGAAAGAGAAATCAAGAAAGCCATAAACAGAGCGAAAAAGTGTTGTCGTGTCCAAGAAATGCCAGGATCCTCAAGAGAGGGGTGGAAGGATTTTTCTGCCATATATTAGGAGTGTGAAAGATAAGATTGCTAGGGTTTTGGGGAAGAGCAACATTTTTGCACAATTCTCAGCAGCAGGTACCATTAGACAAAATATGCGCTCAGTTAAAGATAGCATTAGTGAGGGTCAGCTCAAAGGTGTTTACAAGATTGATTTTTCTTGTGGGAAGTGTTATGTTGGCGAAACTGGGTGCTCTCTGCATAAGCGTCTGAAAGAGCATGGTGCTGATATTAGACAAGAGCTATCATGAACCTCGGCTCTTGCGGATCACTCCTCAAAAACAAAACATCACTTACGCCTTGAGGATGCTAGAATTATTGCAAGGGAGGAACACTATCAGAGACGTAAGATTAGAGAAGCGCTGGAGATTATAAAACACCCACATAACATCAACAGGGATGGAGGATACGAGATTAGTGATAGTTGGCGACCGCTTATTAGACAGATTCGCTCCCTAGGTTCGTCCTCATCCAAGGTATAATGTTGCAGGTATTCTTCTCCCTCCTTTTAATTTTCTAGTTTAGTGTCGTGTCAGCTCAGAAACTCTTATTATGCCACTTACTCATAATAATTATTTTCATTAATTAATTTTTATTCTATTAATAAAAATTAATTAATTATTATTTATTATGAGTAAATGAAAATTAAAATTTAGTGGTACTCATAATTAAGTTTTAGAATTACAATTTATTAGGAATTAATTAATTTGGAAGAAATAATTAAATAATAATTAATATTAGAATTAAAACTTAGTAGGGTTTGTTGGATATTATATAGGTTTTAGAATTCAAAATTTATTAGGAATTAATTAAAATAAAAATTTTAAAAATTTTAATAGTTGGTATTTTATTAGGATTAATTAATAAGAATTGATTAAAACTCATTTAGTAACATATAGTTAGAAAAATTTTAAAACATTAAAAATCCTGTTATTTTCCTCACATTAATAAAACTTAGACAAAAATTAAATTTATAATAAATTTGAAATTATTTTAGGGTTTTATTTTAGAATTAGAATTAATTCAATTAATAATAATTTAATTATTAATAAAAAAATTTAATTATTTATTAAAACTTTTTAATTATTTATCATAATAAGCTTAAGAGAATTAGAAATTAATTTGAGTAAAAAAATTAATTAAATTATTAAAAAAAATTAAAAAAATTTATTAAGTTTTTTTATTAATTAGCATGAATTATTTTCAGCTCCTCTTTTCATCTTCATTAGCCTTCACTATTTATACCTTGACCTCTTGTGACCTTATTTCTTCCTTAATTCATTTCTCGTCCTGAAGATGGATCCCCATTGGGATTCGAAACGTCGACAATTGTTTTATGGTACTATGGATGATCCGGTTTCTACAAATAACAACAACCACATGAGTTTAAGAACCATTACCAACAACTTAATCAAACCATGGTGAAAGAGAGAAGTTTCATTTCCTTCTTTTTTAACTTGGATTGTATCTGATATTTTAGTTAGACTTCTATATAAATAAAAGGGTAATTCAAGTGACCTCTTACCCACAAAATGTAGAAGAAGCCTAAGGTGGTAGGAGTAGAACATGTGAAACCTTCATTCACAAGTAAATTACTTCTGAATGATCATCAGTAGCTTTGAATAGTCGTCCTCCATGTAACTCCTTGGGATAGAATTTGTGAGATCAATTTTGCTATGCTCTGGTTTGATGAATTCTTTGCAGTCCTGCATGGTGAACTTGATGCGTTTAAACCATTGTTCCCCTCCTCTAGGGATTCTTGTTGCTATTGCAATGTTTTCTGGTGTTACTGTGAGGTTTAGCATTCCCACCTTTGAAGCTGTCCCAGTGAAACTATTAGCAAAATCTCTAGAAACATGTAGATGACAACCCTGCAACCTTTGGCAGAATTGCAAACAACCTGTTCTTATGAATACCTCCATGGCATTTGGGTCTTCATTGAGAAAATTAATGTCCATGGGATCATACCTATGGCAGTGACCACCTTTGTTGGTTTCCTTCCTTGCAGCCATGGTGGCTTTATATCTTCTCAACCTCGCTTGTTTGATGACACCTGCAACTTTTGAAACTGCCAGAAACCTGCTTGGCTCGATGAAGTAGCTCTCCAAAAATCCAATAACATGCAAAGACAAGGCGAAGTATGACAAAAGAATCAATTGGGTAGTGTTTTATGGTTTCGATGACAACTCATGCCTTAATCATGACACATGCATGCTAAAACGGTAATGATGACCTCAGACATGACTTTGTACTTTTGAAATAACCCTAACAGACTCAAATGACCTCCACCCTAACTCCTCCAATGATGAACTAACACTTTGCATCGAGTTTGACAAGATAGACAAGAAAACATTTTTTTTGTAGCGTAGCTAGTTCATTCTCTGATAGTTATTGTACGAAACTATTAGGTAGTTTCGTAGCGAAAAATGATATTTCACAATGTAAAATGCTACGAAAAGATGTCAGAATGGATTAGGTGTCCTTTTTGAATTTAAATGCTTAGGAAATGAAATCTGACACCTAATGATGACTGATGGGACATGACATGACCTAAATGGAGGTGGCCTTGAACCTTAGGATAGGTTTGAAGATGTAAAAAAAATAAAAATTTCCTATACCAATTTGAAAAAAAGGCTTAAGGAGACCTTATCCTTTTGAGGAGTGAACTGTATGACCATGTCAAGTAATGTTTCACATTTTATGAGTGATAACGCAGTGCACAATTATAATTATGATAAACAAAACAAGATTAAAATGAATAAAAATATATTAAAGAGGGGGGAATTGAAAAGAATGATGTTAATTTTAGTACAAAGGTTATCAAAAAAATTGATGCTTTGAGGATTCACAAGGCTATTGGTGAAATGTTGGATATTTTTTTTAATGAATAAAAGAAGAGATCTAAGAGCTAATAAATATAATTTTTGAGCTGGAGAGGGTGTTAAACCCTAAACACTTGTTTTCATAACCCATCAATTCCTAGGTAACTAAAGAATACCATCTACGGAGACCCAACATAGGTAAAGTGACTCAAGTATATTATTTTGGAGTGACAAAAATTATGTCAAATAATGTAGAGGAGAGGCCGTCCTTATTATTAGTTTTTTGGGAAGCGATGAGTAGCACAATTATTTAGGAAAAGGGATTATTGTTCTCAAAGAAACATCATAGGATAAAATTAAGACGGATGAAGAATTTTGTGAAAAAATATACTTGGGGTGCAGTATATATTCAAATGAAGAAGCCATGAGTCGGGTGTGGATGCGATCCTTTTCAACCACATGAAATACCTGCATGCAGAGTGCGACGACCTTCTATGGGCCTGGATCTAGATGACCCAAAACCAGATCCACTTGAAGACACCCAGATCCAAATATTCATCAGAACATTGGAAGGAAAATTAGTATGTCTAAGAGTCAGCAATGGGGAATGGATCAAAACTCTCAAACAAAGGATTCAAGACAAGACATGAATTCCATCCAGCCTACAAAATATGATTCATGCAGGGAAAATCTTGCAAGACGAATCTAATCTACAAGATTATGGAATTGGACCAGATTCAATTATCATTCTTAACACGAGGCTTATAGGTGTATGTTCTGGAACCAATTCCAAAGGACCAATATCATTCAATGATGCAGTCAAGGGGAAGGAGGAACCAGCACATTCTCCCAATATACATGGACCTTACATTGTGGAGTAGATGAGCCAAGTTCCTTCTTTGACAATAAACTTGCCTGAGGTAAATGTGATTCATGATGAACTCCATAATAAAGAAGTTATATGTAGATTCAATGAATTATGGATCAAATCAGTGACATTATGTGAATGAATTTATTCTATATGGACATTAAAGTGTGATATCCATTTATGTTCCAAGGACTTTTTTATTGTTAAATTTGATACAAAAAAAGATAAAGATTATCCACTAAATGAGGGACCATGGTTTTGGGGAAATGCAGGCCTACTTATGACACCATGGTTTACAGAATTTGATTCAAATACCATGGTCATCTCCAAAATTCGTATGTGGGTTAGATTACATAATCTACCACTGCATTTTTGGCATCACAAATTATTATCAGGAATTGGGAATTCACTAGGGAAATTCTTAAAGATAGATGTCGAACAAGTCTCAATGGAAATTTTTACCTTTGCCAGAGTATGTGTGGAGGTATACTAAGGTAAAGGGTTACCGGATTGCGTCCAACTATATTTCAGTAATCAACGGTGGTCTTAACCCCTTGACTATGACAATACAACCTTTCGTTGTTGTATTTTTCTTAATACTAGCCACCTTCAAAATGCTTGTCCACAAGCTAAAAAAGAAAGGAAAAAAAGAAAAACACAAAATCCGAAAGGATGGAAGTTTTCTAAAACTCGGGATGCAGAAACAGAAGAAACAGAGCCCATGGACAACACCACCAACAACTATGCATAGAACACCCAAGAAATTGTGATGAAGGACTAGGTCAAGCATCAATATGCATTGGTTCCATTACCATCTGAACAACAAAAACAACTTGAGATGAATTCGGCTGAAAAAATAGCTATTAGCTCCAAACGAACTCACATTTCATAAAATCCGGATTCTGACAAAGAAATCCAACCATATGTAAAAGAGACACAATTTTCTATTGTATCACCCCCCTCCAACTCTAATGGTTAGCGGAAAGTGGAAAAAAAGAAAGGTAGGAAATAGTATAATAGGTTTACTCCCTGATGAGTTATTTTTTCCTGATCTTGTACACCAAGATCTGTGAATTGATGCATATGCTATCTAGCATCTACAATATGTAATTTCTTTCAAATGAATAAAATTACTATTTTTCCTTGAGAAAAAAACTAGGCATTTGAGAAATAAAATCAAATTATAAATATTCTAACCTTTTGAGGATCCTATTTAGAGGTTGTGAATTCTCAATATGTTTTGATGATGTTGAATATTGTGATGTCTTGAGGGATCTTAATATATAAACAAATCACCTAGCAAGTGAAGTAGTTTCTTTGGAAGAGGGAACTATACGAATAAATCAAGGGATCATTATCACATCTCACACCCCTTAGAATTGTTTTTATGGATACTTGGTCAATGGTTCAACATATATTTTCAATGGTTAAGGGTAGTAGAGACAAGTGTATGATTTAAAATTCAAGGGGAAGAGCATTAAAGTCTCCCTAAAATCTAGTGCCTCCACATTCCTTGCATAGGTTTGAGTGATGGACCTTAATTTATGTTTTCAGATTGGATGCAAGGAAGGTGGGATTATTCTAGAATTTTTTGTTCTACTTTGTCATGTCCACTTTTGAGTAATGACTGCAAGATTCAACTTAGTAGCCTATTTGATTCCCATAGGCTATAATCAGAAGAAGTAAATTAATTAACTTAATAATTTATTGTCATTTGGGTGAAAAAGAAACATTTCTAAGGTGATGTTGAGTAATTAAATTTTAAAAAAAAGTGTTATTTTATTGAGAAAACTACCCATGGTGTCTACCCATGGTATTTTTTTGGCTGATGTATTACAATGGTAAAGTTATAAAAATAGAATTGGAGCTCACTTTTGATTATGCATTAGTTATTTTTATAAATGATTTTAGTGAGTGTTAGTATGAATCTTTTGTCGTAAAAGACCACTTTAGCTATGCATAACAAATAGCCCTAACATCAAATATGACTACCAATATCTTTAAGTCTACAATTAGTTTATCCAAATAATGCTGCACAAATCCAGATCTAAGCATAAAAGACTTTAAGCAGTAAAAATGAAATATGGCTCCATGCATCCAATAGACAAGACAAGAACAATGTATTTGAAAGATTTTTTTATATTATATTCAAAGGGGGCACCTGAGAGGAAAACAAGAAAGGTGTTTTCCGGTTCTCCTCAATGGGATGGGTTCTTGACAGTCCTCAGCACTTCAGATCTAGAATCTCTCTCTCTTGCTGGTGTAGAAAACCCAGACAAACATAGAACTCAAGGGGAGCTCACAAGGCAAAAATGGAGAAAATGTGACCAAGTGTATAGATCCAAAGTGATCTAATAGGCAACAAAAGGTGACTAATGAATGGGGAAAACCCTTCTATTTATAACAAAATATTAGGGTGATCTAGAACTTGGTGCATGAATAAAATATTATTAATCACATTCTAGAACCACTCTTTAGCAATATTTTATTATATTTGTTGGAGGGAAAAGGATTTTTGACTTGGGTCAATTCCTTTATTTATAGATAATAAATAAATAAATGATTTATTTATTATTTTAAGGAAATGCTGGGAATATAATTAAATAAATAATGATTTATTTAATTATTTATAAATGATTTAGTCAAATTTAACTAGGAATATTATTTAAATAGGACTTAAATAACTTATTCCTAGGAAATAATCAAATAAATAAGGATTTATTTAATTGATTTCCTTGTTTTGGGTTAAATATGACCAGGAAATATAAACAAATATAGATTTGTTTATTATTTCCTTTTGGGGTTTCCTGTTTAGACCATAAACAACTTAATAAAGGTTTTTTACTAAGTTATTTCACATAGTGAAAGCAATTTTACTTAGGGTAAAATTGGTCTTACATGGTGTACTTGGGTTCATCTAATGATAATAGGTTAGATGACCAAAAAATGGTGTAACAGATTGCCCCCCAACGTACGAGTGTTAGGAGAAAATCATATGACCGAAGTATGTTGTAAGAACTCAGTCACTAGACATCAAGAGGGAAGTCAGAGAGAGAAATGTAAGGTAGTCTAATGTGCTAAAGGACTAGAACCTGAGGAGACGAGACTTACAGGTGAAAAAATTCTCTATTTTATGAAGTGGTACCTATGCGAAAGGCGATGGGGGGGGCATACCTATGCCCGCCGAGACAAAGTACAAAAAAATAGTATGTCCAGTAAACAAGGAACCAAACTATAAAGTACATGCTGGCATAAATGCAAGCCATAAAAAATAGAATGATGAATCCCACATACATGCAGTGCCTGGAATAACAGCCAGGAATTATACAATAATAGTTTAGTACATGAGATACAAATACACCCCAAATGCCCCCTATACACAGGGAAGAGCTCGCAAAATCTGATGCAAATCAAAGAGGTGATGCAAGCGGCTGAGGCCGACATCATCAAATGTAAGGAGCTGCATCAAAGGCGGAAATGAAGAAGTCATCTCAGCATGTGGGGGGCTACCTGTAGGGCCACCCCCTCATGAGGGTTGAGACATCTCACACACACCCGGGAATCACCAATAGCTGCTATTGCATCACTGGACCATCAAGTATACAGATTGCGATCATGTGGAAAGGAGATCGAACCAAGGTACACCGCCCTCTAAACTTGGCTTATGGAGGAAATGAGCTGATGTCGACAGAAGGAGGTCTGCCATAGGTGAGGCAATAAGGGATCCCTAACTAAGGTGCGAGAGCGAATAGTGGAGCGACTAACAGACGGAAACTACTGATGATGATGAAATGGGGAATACTGAGTAGCAGATGGACGACTCCCCTTGTTAGAGCATAAAGGGCATGAATGGCTTGGCAGTAATTGACACAATATCATGAGGGATAGGGGAAAATGGTACTGAAGGCCATAATGTGCAACATGAGAGAGGGACCAAGAAATGAAGGATGGAAAGCTATATCAGGATATAAAGGGACTCGAGATAGACTCCATGAATGATGATGACTCAACTCGGATGCTCTAAACAAGGGCGACTCAATTGTGCTGCCACACAGTCAAAGTCCAATGGGGGACCATAAAAACATGAGTACAATAGGGTATCTCATGAAGAAAATCAACACTAACAAAGACAAGTAAGGAGGCAAAGTGGTGCCCCAAGTACAAGTATTGTAAGTGAAGAAATTCGATTTGGAGGAGATGTGAATAGACCCTTAGTGGACAAAATGTGTCCTGGTGAAGTATCAAAACATGAAAAAATAATGGATACCCATTTGAGTGCTCGGTGAGAGCTTTCCAACAGTGCATATGGTGTGTCAAACGGGGCTACGGTTTGGTCGCAGCGGGCGAAAGAAAAAACAGAGGTTTTTCTTCTAATAAGGAATTTTCCCTCCAAAATCATTCATTTGTTTGTGTAGCTATTGTGAATGTGGAGAGGAGAGAAGGCCCTAAATCTTGCGGTGATCGTAGTGGACAAACTGACCGTTGGAATTGCGATCCGTCAGTTGCAGGTAAGAGGCCTAATCCTACTCTTTTTTTTTTATGGATTCAAAGTTCAGATTAGGGTCTTAAATCTCAGTAACTACTCCTACTTCATCATTACGGCCGGGTCGCACTTTTTGGGGCAAAAACTGCGACCTCGGACGTAGGTTTGGGCCTTAAAAGTGTGACCTGGCTCAGGATTTGGCCAAAAAGTGCGACCTAGTAGATGGAGGTGGTTTCAGTGCTGGTGTGGGCTGAGATTCAGTTTTGGTTTGAGTGAATGTAGTTTTTCTTATTTGTAGACTGACAAAGATGATGGTTTTGTGTAGATATGGCAGATATACGAATCAAGTGGAGAGAGAGAGACCTAGGTACATTACGGACGGAAATCTAAGCGGATCAGGGTGTCCGTCGTGCATTGGCTAGGTTTGGGGTTCTGAAATTTGTGGAGAACCCTTTGATGAGGGCTGGGGAGCCCTTGTTGGCCCGGATTATCAGTTATTGGGATCCAGATCATGAGGTGTTTATAGTGCAGGGGCACAGGATTGAGCTGATAGTCCAGGATCTGTATTTCCTGACTGGTCTCCCACCATTAGGGATGGTGGGAAATACACAGCCAGTGTTACCACGGGGGTGTAACAACATGGAGTTCGTTGAGCGACATTTTTGACCAGGTGTCCGAGTCAAAGGGACTCGAATATCGATTGGAGATCTAGAGAGGTTGGAGACCCGAGCAGTGGCAACATCAGTGTTGCGGATCTTGGGCAGCCAGGCGTTCCATCACATCACTAGAGGGAAAATGATGATTTTAGAGAGTGTGTTGAGTGGGACCTACTATGGGTGGGCCCATATGATTTTGGTGTCGGTGAAACGAAAGTTGTTGCTATGTAAGCGGCAAGTGAATCATGATTGTGCTTATGGGACTGTATTGTGCTCCTTCTTTTTTGAGAAGATCTTGACCTTACGACCTCATGTACAACTACCTAATGGGGGTCCAATAGAGCCTCGAATGCATCGGTGGGGACGACTACTGTGTAGAGGAGGAGGAGGGGTGGTTGGATAGGTGTTCCGACCAGAGTTCTTCGCCCATTGGGATCAGATGCCATTGTACATAGACGACTATCCCTATAGTGGGATGAGTTATTGGGGAGATCCGGATTTGCTGCTTTCGCCTGGTCGAGTATGGGGGCCCGATGGTAAGTGAAAAGTAACTAATCGGTTATGTGCATTGTAAATTTTTTGAATAGTATTCATGGTACTGATCCTTATACTTTTTGGAATGTAGATATAGCTCCGGTAAAACCGACCGGATATATGGGACGACCTGCAGCAGCTGGAGCTACAGGTGCAAGTGGATCAAGAACGTCACAGAACGAGGATATGGCCACTCTGTTGGAGGACATTCATCGTAGGTGTGAGGGGCTGCTGACCGGTGTGTCGGAGCATGGTTGGCAAGATTTAGACAACCAGTACATAGAGCTATGTATTGGGCTACCCTCGGAATGGCAAGGTATCATGCGATGCATGGCGATGGCCGGTCAGACTGTGTGTGATCTACGAGCTGCAGAAGCAGAGCCATTGGCTCGGGATCCTCCAGAGAGTGATTAGATGTAGGGCAGGTGGTGCCCCCCAGTGTGTATGTAGGGGCAAGTGGTGCCCCCCAGTTTTGTAGTTTTGTTTTTGTAACATGCTATGGGCATGTCATATTTTTCAGAGTAGATGGACTCTAAAAAAAACATGTTATATGATATAGATTATGTATATGTATTGTGTTGATGGTGTGAAATTTTATTGTCTTGTGTGTGATAAATGCCAGTCTAGAAAATGATTTGCAATGCTATCTACATAGTGATTTTGACTTCCAGGCACATGGTTGAAAGTAATGAATCTAAAGTCACGTATCAAAAGTTTCACTCGTAAATATTGTCTAAACAGGATATGGTTATGCACACGATAGACACCATTGAGTTGTAAAACAAGAAGCAGGGAATCTAAATGAACGTGCAGGTGGAGGATGCGATGAGATAGGGCATCGGCTAAGAGACCACGTACTGCATCATATTCGGCCTGATTATTGGTGGCATTACCAATGCAGACCCCATTTGCAAGAACGAGGGTATGCAAGGGGGTAAATATGGCCCATGCAGCCGAGGCGAGATTCCAGCAATAGCAACTTGCCCCATCGGCATAGCCAATATAATGTGTGGATGAGAGGGCTGGTGGAATTGTGTCAAAAGACAAGAAATGGGAGGAAGGAGAATAATGATGGCAGCATGAGTATAGGGTAGACATCCAATGAAAACTATGGGAGGGAGTAGTCGAGGTAGGAAGTCTAGGACTCATAGATCGACTAGAGGGAGATGGATGAGAACTATGGGAGGAAGCGCGGGAACTCATGCTGCGAAGGATATCATAGATACGGATGGTATCATCTTGATTATGGGAGGAAAGGGAAAGGTCAAGGAAACCACATGACGCTGCAAAGCTACCTAAATCATCAGTATGGGAAGAGAGGTGCACATACAGGTCATTACGAGGAATGACAGAAGAACAAGTAAAAATATGGTCAAAGCATGAAGAGCCCGAGAATGTTGCTGAAGGGGAATCAAGCAAAACAGATGGAGTGGTTTCAGCAGGAATGTACTCCGAGGGTCGTGTCGAGGAGGATAGGTATAGGAGGGGGGCAGCAGGTTCTGACATCTCAACAACAGGGAGAGGAATGACAATGGTAGTAGGGGGATCCTCGAGTAAACATGATTCATACTGAGCAAGGATGGGAGAGGTGGATTTATTTTTTTCAACTTCGTACTCGCAAATGACCTCTAAAGAGGCTCGGTAATGCGTGAGGTGAGGAAAATGGTGAGAATAATGGCCATGGACACCACACAGAGCACAGGGTTTATTGGTGCGAAGAGTCTTTGGGTTTTTTGCGTTGGATGAGGAAGAAACAGAGGTTTCAGGGATTGTAGATTCAGGGAATGCGACTTTAACCATGGGTTGGATATGGGGCAACTTCGAACAAGTATGGGTGGCATGACCGATACCAACACACAAGGCACAAGGCTTGGCGGGTGGAGGAGGGGTAGGGTCGGGTGCGGTGGCCTTATCTTTGGATGCCCCCTTGCGAGTTTTTATTTTCTTGCCCGTAGCTGTCACAACATGAGGATGGTATTGCGGAGGGGCTAGGGGCACTGTAATGGTGGAAGGAGCGAAGGGAATCGGTTGAACTGGTGTCACAACAATGTATGGTTTGGGGTGGCCGGGTGGGGTCTCGGCTGGAGGAGTAAGATACCATATCGGTATTCCCAAGGTTAAATTAGGGAGGGAAAGGGTGGCCATGACGGGAACCGAATAGAATCTGGGAGGGGGAGCAAGGAAAGGTATCTGACCAGTAGGGTAATGGTTAGGAGGGATGGCTCCCATATGGTGGAGCCCTGGGGGAACCGACTCGAGAGAGTAGGGAGGTTCCTGAGTGTGAGGTGGATGGGAAGGTCCAGGCAGAAAAGGTTCGGTTGACTGAAGCGAAGGGCTAGGAGCAGGTTGTGGTGGGTGAGATTGAGGTTGCAGACTAGCCGAAGCAGGTTGTGGAAGGTCAGCCTGAGACGATTGCATCATTCAAACATTCGTTAAGCTGGGGTTAGAGACAGGAGGAGGGGGAGGACCTAGAAAAGTTCCAAGCAAGGAGGATTCTTTGTAGACGCCAGGGGAAACACTGGTCAAAGAATCAACATTTTTATTATTGGTGACAGTAGAGATGGTGGACTCAGGGGAGGTCTGAGATTTTGGTTCATGGTAATTCAACTGGTCAATGGTGATAATCTTGCCATTATGAGAGAAAAAAATCTTGCGGTGGACTGCGGATGGGACAATAGACATGGCATAGGTGTAACTACACCCCAAAAGAATGTTGTATTCAAGAGGGGCATTGATAACTTCAATGTCGACACAAACAGTCTTACCCGCAAGGGTGATAGGACAGTTACGGAATAGGCCAATGGGCTGGGAGGCATGGCCATCCCACACACGAAGGGTGATTGTGGAAGGGGCCAGCTCAAGAGATCCGAGTTGTTTCCAAACCGAAGCGGACATCACATAGGTAGATGCCCCCTCATCAATGATACACCGATCGACGTTGGCATTTCAGATTTTGACTGGGATTTGGAAAGAAACAAAAGTAGGTAGGGGGGGATGGTCTGACTGACGGGCATCAAAAACAATCAATTGGTCATCGACAGGATCTACAGCGCCCACGGAAGATAGTAGAGCCTTCTTTTGGGAAGGACACAACTGGAGGAGTTCCAGTGTTTAAATGGAGGCAGGAGATTGTACCAGATCATCTACTATGCTATATGAATGGGCAGCCCAACCAGAAGCAGCATTTCGGCATAATGGGCCCTTAGGAATATTGGTATGAACCTCAGCTTTGGGCGGAGGGATTTGCAAGGGACCATTGGGTGTCGATAGAGGCTCTGTAGGACCTGAGGATAGGGACTCGGAGATAGACAGAACAGGAGGCGTGGAGTACTGACGAGACCGAGTTTGAAGGTTGAGGTCAATGGTGAGAGGTTAGTCAGCGGCCATCATGAGAATCTGGTAATCAGAGGAACCAGAAGGGGAAGGTTGAGTGGTTACCGAGGTATGAGGTGGTTGAGTGGCCATGAATCCTTATTGAGGGAAAGGATCGATAAACACAGCAGGTTGAGAAGTAGTCAGATTGGGAGGGATGGTAGGGGAGGAATGTTGTCCCCGCACGGTGGCCTAAGACTCCCACATCTGCTGCATCTGTGGTAATAGGGGACAATCATGAGTGTAATGTCCATAAACACCACAACGTGAATAGGGCTTATTGGTGCGAAGCGGCCTGTCCGGCTTGGGCTAAGAGCCCTGTGGTTGGTTGGCAATGTTAGGATCAAGAATCGAAGGATTGGATCCACGATTAACAGGGGCAGAGTGATTGCCTTTCCTCTTTCTTTGAGAAGGAAGATAATTGGTCATGCCCTGTTGCACAAATACTTGCCCTGGAGGGGGTAGTAAGTTCTGTGGTGGGGGTTGAGAAGGCAAAGGGGTGATAGGTCCAAATTCTAGAGGAGCTGGGACACCAGGCTATGGGTAAGGATAAGGGTTAGGATGGGCAACATTGAGGTAAGTAGGAGTGGGGGAAAAAGGAGGAGGCATGCCGTATCCTGGATACATGCTACCTGGAGGGGGGGAAGTGCTAGAGGTGCTGGCCCCTCCTGGAGGGAAACCATAGCCCATAAGAGGTTGAGCAAAGGTATGTGAAAGAGCTCCAATGATATCGTCGACAAAGTGAGATGCCCCCGGAGAGTTAGTGCCATCGGGCTTGGGGAGGTCAAGAAGGACGGTATAAACATAACCAGATTGAGCATAAATAAGGTCATATTTCAAGGCTACTTGGAGGGCGGCTTCTTCGGTTTGAGGGAAATGGGAGGTGACATCTTTGCCAATGGGAGGTAAGAGAGAGAAAAGGAACCAGTCCATATAAACCCGATCTTCAAAGGGAGGAGCGCGACATAAGCTTCTTCTTCGCCACCATTCCTGGACATGAGCGGAAAGGCGGGTCGAAGAGGATTGACGGAAGGAAGTTAAAATCTCGGTACCAGTGTCGTATCGGAGAAGAAGCTAGAAATAAGATAAAAAGGCTTGGGAAATGGTTGCAAAAGTGGTATGGGAGGAGGTGGCCTGCTCAACATACCATTTAGAAGCTTCGTCGGTAAGCGTGCGTTGGAACAATCGAAGACGGATGGAGTCATCAGTAATGGAATTGGATGAAAACCACATATGGAAAGATTGGATATGGTTAGAGATATCTTCACTAGCAAGGCCTTCGAACTTGGGAATGTCGGAGGGGAGCTTGGTTGGCATAGCAGGCCAACTAACATCATGGCGGATAGGATCATTGATCAGCTGATTGAAGTCGGGGAGACTAAGGACGGCCATATAAGGGAGAAATGGGGCAGTCAAGGTAGGTCCCGTAGTAGTTCCACTGGAAACAGACCCAACAATAGAACTGGGGTTGCCGCTGGCGCTAGGCCCTGAACTAGACATGATGAAGGTAACAAGAGTAGAACTAGGAGTAGGGGGAGAACCCGAACAATCAGAAGAAGAGTCAGAGTGTGGACTTGGAGGAGGACTTACTCGATGACGATGAGAAGGAGGAATTCGACCAACCGGAAACTGAGGGTGAAGGCCAAGAAGTCTCCGAGAGAAGCGCCTTGGGGGCGCAATGATGATGGGAAGAAGAAAAACCAACAAGAGCAGGGAGGGACAAAATCAAGTGAGGTCAAGGGCAGAGAGGTGCAGTGACAATTGAGTTTAAAGTCTTTGCCAAGCGGTGTTAACCAGGCTATTCTTCACTTAGGGTCAGTGTGTGGCATATGTTGATTTTAATTTTTTAAACCCAGATGTTTTGAGAGTAAAAGAAAAAGTGTGATGTGTAACTGAAAATAAATATGTAAATAACAGTATATAATGCTGAAATAACAGAAAATTTAGTAGCTAACAAGGCATCGATCTAACCCAAGAAGGTGGGTCTCTCAAAACTAGTTTAAAAAGAGGGAAAAATCTAGTCAAAACACACGAAAAAGAGGCCGATAGATCTAAGTTCGAGAGGGACAGGGATCGAAAGGATAAATTTGTTGGAAAGAGGTGCAGAGAATAGCAAAGAGGCAGAGGCAAGGTTGCTGTAACAAAAGGGGAAATCAGCTAAAAGGAGGAGGGATGAAGAGGTGGCCCTAGAGGTAAAACCAAACAAAAATATATGAGGTGATTTGAAAGGGATAAGAGCTTATCTAAAGGGATCTAAAAAGGAAGTATCAGATCTGACAATAAGAAGGCTGAAACTCTGAAAATTCAGACGTCTGAACAGCTAAAACTTGCCCACCAAAAGTGGATGGTAATAAAGCCCTAAGGGGAAATATTCCCACTTATTTGAGTGAAATAGATTAGAAACAGGTCTAAACAGGTAGAGACGGAGGCTGGAAAACCCTGACAGAAGCTTCAGACAAACCCAAAAAAATTGCTGGAAAATTGCAGAAAAAAGTGCAGGTCGCAGGTTCTGACCTATTTTCAGTCCAGGTCGCAGGTTTGGGGTAGAAAAGTGTGTCCTCAGGTCCAGGTCACAGTTTTTGGGCCGATAAGTGTGACCTAAAGATCTGGGTCTCTCGGCAGCAGATTTCAGAAAAAAAATTCGTCTCAGCTGCGGCTGATGCCTGTCACTTGCACAATAGGGCCAAAAACCCACGGAAGTTAAAATTTTTAATGTTTGAGGGTTTTAGAGGTGAAAAGCACCATAAAAATAGGAAAAACAGGAAACTGAAGAGAAACCCTAGGGTCTGAAATAGCTGGATATGCAGGAATATATAAAACGACAGCGGTCGCAAAAGAAAACCCGTGTGGAGTCGCCAATTGTTAGTATGAATATTTTGTCGTAAAAGACCACTTTAGCTACACATAAAAAATAGCCCTAACATCAAATATGACTGCCAATATCTTTAAGTCTGCAATTAGTTTATCCAAATAATGCTGCACAAATCCAGATCTAAGCATAAAAGACATTAAGCAGTAAAAATGAAATATGGCTCCATGCATCCAATAGACAAGACAAGAACAATGTATTTGAAAGAATTTTTTATATTATATTCAAAGGGGTCACCTGAGAGGAAAACAAGAAAGGTGTTTTCCAGTTCTCCTCAATGGGATGGGTTCTTGATAGTCCTCGGCACTTTAGATCTAGAATCTCTATCTCTTGTTGGTGTAGAAAACCCAGACAAACATAGAACTCAAGGGGAGCTCACAAGGAAAAAATGGAGAAAATGTGACCAAGTGTATAGATCTAGAGTGATATAATAGGCAACAAAATGTGACTAATGAATGGGGAAAACCCTTCTATTTATAACAAAATATTAGGGTGATCTAGAACTTGGTGCATGAATAAAATATTATTAATCACATTCTAGAACCACCCTTCAGGAATATTTTATTATATTTGTTGGAGGGAAAAGGATTTTTGACTTGCGTCAATTCCTTTATTTATAAATAATAAATAAATAAATGATTTATTTATTATTTTAAGGAAATGGTGGGAATATAATTAAATAAATAATGATTTATTTAATTATTTATAAATGATTTAGTCAAATTTAACTAGCAATATTATTTAAATAGGACTTAAATAACTTATTCCTAGGAAATAATCAAATAAATAAGGATTTATTTAATTGATTTCCTTGTTTTGGGTTAAATATGACCAGGAAATATAAACAAATATAGATTTGTTTATTATTTCCTTTTGGGGTTTCCTGTTTAGACCACAAACAACTTAATAAAGGTGTTTTACTAAGTTATTTCACATAGTGAAAGCAATTTTACTTAGGGTAAAATTGGTCTTACATGGTGTACTTAGGTTCATCTAATGATAATAGGTTAGATGACCAAAAAATGGTGTAACAGTGAGCTCTTGGATCTTTTGAGTAAAGTGTGAAAAACCTAGTGATGATTAGTTTAAGTGGTGAGACACATCTACCCAAGCTAGTCAACAAGGAGGAATCATTTAGATTCTTCACATGTGCTCAATGTTAAAGGAAATATACATTTTTCCAAAGGATATTGAACCTAGTAGAGGCCAAGTTGAATGTTTGGGAAGGTTGAATTTCCTCAAGGACAACAAATTTATCTTAGAAACCAAAATTAAAATATGGAGGCCAAATACATATGTGAAAGCCAAAGTTTAGAAGGAATTCATTTTTTTTTTTTGGAGGGCAATTGATTCATGAAAGCAAATGTTTATTGAAGGAATTGAGTTTAATTTGTGGAGTCTGAGTTTAGTGAGGAAGCTAGGTTTTGTTTTGAGGCCAAATTAATCTTGTGATGGCCAATTTCATTAAGGAAGTTGAATTTTATTGTGGAGGATGAGTTCCTTGAGGAGGTTGTGTTTTTCTTCTTGTGGGGTCACATTTATCCAAAGGGGCCATATTTCTTCAACCAATTATTGTGATTTTATGGATCTATCCAAAAATTCTAATAATTAAATCTATGCATCTTAAAGGAATAACACTAATAATATTTGACTAAATTATTGTTATTATTTTGGTCCAATTATTGATCAAGGGTTTCATATTTAATTGTATGCAAAAATATTTAAGGAAATATATCTACAATAAAAGCCCCCTCTTGTTTGTATACAATTGTTTGAAGAAATTTATGCATGCAAAGTGTTTGGAAAAATACATGAATGAAAAATTTAAAATTTTTGCAAGTAGAGTAAGCATATTTTAGCAAGGGATATTACAATGGTATCAAAGCTAGTTTTCCTTCTATCCTGCAAGTAAATTCTACTTTGATGAAACTAGAGGACATGGAATACACCACTTACAGGAAATAGAGAAAGGGTAAATACCTCTCAACTCATTCATAATTAGAAGAAGAAGAAGAAATGGGTGAGAAAAATTAACAACTTTGAAGCATTATGAATTCCTTAAATTATTTGGAAAGAGGGTAACCAGATTTGGTGCAGGTTATCACCTTGTCTATGATAACCATTCAGGGGAACAAACATAATTCCAACCATAGTGGCACAAGAGGGTCAAATGGTCACAATGTGAATCATGCTAAGGGAAGAAACACCCATATTCCAACTCAAAATAATCCTCTGACTTTAAGCAAAGAAAATCATAGACCCATTTTACCAAAATTCTTGGAAGAATGTCCAACTGAAAATCAAGGGAAGCAAGGGAAAGGAGAAGGGTTTTTTGACTATATAAGGGATTATCATGCGTTAGTGAAGGATTTTAATGCAACTATGTCCTTTAAAGGATTTTTCATTATAAAATACATGAATATGCCCAGAGATTATAACAAGGGTTCATAAAATTACGAGCTCCTATGGAAATTGGGGAAATTATCCATTCCTTTTTTGAATGGATCATCTATTTTCACTGCCAACGCATGGGTAAACAAGTTGGAAACATACCTCCAACTCAACCCAATGACAAATAAAAATACCATAAAGTATGCTACACTACATTTGGAGGGGGAATATCATGAGTGGTAGTACCATGGGCTAGTCACTTTGGGGAATTCTAGCATCACCTATTACCTAGAGTTCACATATAAGTTGATTTACCCGTTTGATAAGAAGAACCTCTAGTTACATTTTAGAGAGCTAGTGTTACAAAGAATTTTTTCACCATCCCTGCAATCCCTCATCCCGTACATTGGAGGACTATTCCCATGACCTGTGAACAGTAAAATGTCCTGAAAACACCTTGATGACATCCTTCTACATAAGGGCAAGAATTCTCCTGAAGAACATTTCCTCTGGAAAACCCTAAAAATCCATGTTTTGGCATTGGTGCGGGTAGCTAGTTCATTCCTCATGCCAATGGGGAAAATGCACACAAGTGGGCATGCCAGCTGGTGCTCTATCCCTGTGTCTCACCCACGCCAAGCCTATTAAGGAATGTTTTTTAAAAATAAATGGCGGAAGTTTGATTCTAACAAATTAAGAATGAATCATCAGTAAGAATTTCAGTTGTTTGCCTCTGGATCTCCCTGATTAGGAAGTGGTTTTCCACCTCTCATGGAACCTTCCTAAGAGATAGGACTCTATCCCATGATTATAGGGATCCCAACCTCCCTTCGTCCCTCTATAAAAGCCTACCCTCTCCACTTTCTAGCTAGCTAAAATTTTGGGAAGGAAATTATAGCTAAGTGACAATCAAGAGAAGAGCTAAGGAGAACCCTACGAGAGAGAGAGTTCTGTCAAATCCCTGACGAGATTTGTGAGACACGTCCCGCTGGAGCTCTGTCAAAGGAATATCACGATGTCAGAGCATCGATTGTAATCATTCTCTCATATCTTAATATACATGACTCTACTATTGGTTCCATGATTGTGTTTGTCTATGATATAATGCAATTTCATTCATTCCTCTCTAACTAATCGATAGTTATAAAGTGTGAAATATTGCGTTGCATGTTGTCTCTCTTCTTCGCATGTGTACAGGTATATGGATACGAAAAGCTCATGGATCATGACCTAGCTGGCTAGGAACGTAAGCTCCACTTCTTCTTCGACAACAACAACGAAGGAATCACGGTAAGTGATCTATCGCGATTCTATATTTTGTAACTAGGAATCAACAGCTTTGCATGTTTCAATTGTTGCTAGACCCACTCTAGGGCTAGTGGGATCACCTCTGTCCACATAGGGGATTTACCTCCACAAAAATTTGGCGACTCTGCTGGGGAGCATGCTTATATCATCGTTGCCATAGATTATTTCACCAAGTGGGTCAAAGCGATGCCTACATTGGCCGCAGACGGTAAGACAGCTGCACAGTTCATTTTCAACCATGTGATCACGCATTTCGGCGTTCCTCAAGGCATCATCACTGATCATGGCTCTCATTTTTGGGACTACATGATGGCAGAGCTGACATCTAGGTTGGGCTTGCGTCACGACAACTCAATGCCATATTACCCTCAGGAAAATGGCCAGGTTGAAGCTGTGAACAAGGTACTTGTCACAATGCTTCAACGAACAATTGGTATACACAAATCGAGCTGGCATCTCTAGTTGTTGTCAGCTCTTTGGGCCTACTGAATGTTAATGAAGAGTGAAACCGGATTCACACCATTTCAGTTGGTGTATGGTCTGGAAGATACTCTTCCGATTGAATGTGAGATCCCTTCAATAAAATTGGCTGTTGAATTACTACCTGACACTTCTTCGGAGGAATAACGTCTCCTATATCTCGAGAGATTGGACGAAACTCGCCGCTTGGCTACTTTGGTTATAGAGGCACAGAAAAAGCGGGTTAAAGCTCATTTCATCTGTCCGTGGGGAACATTCGCCTATAATAAGCTCCCTTTCGGCTTAAAAAACGTTGGGGCTACCTTCCAGCGTGCCATGTCCTACACCTTTCATGACATACGTAATGCTGTTCAGCCATACCTGGATGACCTTCCGGCTCATTCAACTGTACGCGAAGACCATCTGGAACATCTCCGCCAGATTTTTCTCCGCCGTAGACGTTACAACATCAAGCTTAATCCTCAAAATTGCGTCTTCTGTGTTGACTCTAGTTGAATTTAGGATTCATTGTCTCTAAGGACAGAATTCGCCTTGACCCTCTCAAGGTTAAGACTATCGTTAATCTCCCCTCCCCATCCTCGTTGCATCAACCTCAGAATCTTCAAGGGAAAGCGAATTTCTTACGTCACTTTTTCCCGAACTATGCAGAGGTAGCTAAAGGGTTTACGCAACTTCTAAAACATGACGTCCCTTCTGTTGGGACGAGATTGCTCAGCAATCTTTCGATAACCTTAAGAAGTTACTTGTCAATGCTCCATTAATACATCCTCCAAATTATCATCAAAATTTTAACTTCTATTTGGCTATTGCATTCAGTACAATTGCCATGGTTATGGTACAGGATGACGATGATGGTAATGAACATGTGGTTTATTATCTGTCTCAGAATCTCCTCAACACTAAATCACATTATGCACACGTCAAAAAGTTGGCGCTGGCCACAGTCCAGGCTGTTCAGCGGTTTCGCCATTACATCCTATTGTGCACGGTAACCATGATTTATGATTGCAACCCCATGACTTACATTTTTTCCCAAAAATTGCTGGGGGGAAAGTACTCAAAATGGATTGTGATCCTTCAATAGTTCGATTTGGAGTTCACTACTGCCAAATCTAAGAAATCACTGGTTTTTGCTGATCTCATTTGTTCTCTCCCTACTGACTCTGTTCCGTCTCAATCCGAGGATCATATCCCAGACGAAACTCTCTTCTTAATCAGCACTCTCGATCCATGTTACGGTGATATCATCGTGTACCTCCAAACATCGACCTTCCTGTCCGAGTTAACGAAGGATGCTCGATGCCGCATTCAACATCAGTCGCAACCATATCGCATTGTCGGAGATACCCTATATCGCGTTGGAGTCGATTCCATACTCCATCAGTGTTTGACCTTAGAAGAGGCTGAGAAAGTTCTGAATGACTGTCACAGTGGCACCTGTGGCGGTCACATGTCGGGTTATGCTACCGCACAGAAGATCCTTCATGCGGGCTATTTTTGGCCGTCTATATTTAAAGATTGTATTGTTGTAGTACGAAAGTGTCACGCATGCCAGATCTTCCAACACAAGATGCATGCACTGCCTCTCCCATTACATCCTGTCATTACCGTGGGTCCTTTTGCCAAATGGGGCATTAATTTTATGACATGTAACCCTCACTCGGCCGGGGGGCATGCTTATATCATCGTTTTCGTAGATTTTTTCACCAAGTGGGCCGAAGCGATGCCTACATTGGCCATAGACGGTAAGACAACTACACAGTTCATTTTCAACCATGTGATCACGCGTTTTGACATTCCTCAAGCCATCGTCATTGATCATGTCTCTCATTTTTGGGACTACATGATGGCAGAGCTGACATCTAGGTTGGGCTTGCGTCACGACAGCTCAACGCCATATTACCCTCAGGAAAATGGCCGGGTTGAAGCTGTGAACAAGGTACTTGTCACGATGCTTCAACGAACAATTGATATACACAAATTGAGTTAGCATCTCCAATTTTTTTCAGCTCTTTGGGCCTACCGAACATCAGTGAAGAGTTCAATTGGATTCACACCATTTCAGTTGGTGTATGTTCTGGAAGCTACTCTTCCGATTGAATGTGAGATCCCTTCAATAAAATTGGCTGTGGAATTACTTCCCGACACTTCTCCGGAGGAAGAATGTCTCCTATATCTCGAGAGATTGGACGAAACTCACCGCTTGGCTGCTTTGGTTATCGAGGCACAGAAAAAGAGGGTTAAATATCATTTATATCAAACGGTTTCTCTGCGCTCTTTTATCAAAGGGGACCTCGTCCTCTTGTATGATAAAGCCTATGATAAGCTTGGGGTAGGAAAATTACAACCTATGTGGCATGGGCCCTATATCGTTAAACGTGTATTAAAAAATGGGGCTTATGAGCTGATTGATTATGAAGGTCTTCCTTTGGCATAGCCCAGAAATGGGTTGTACTTGAAGAAATATTATGCTTGAATCATTCTTGTGTAGTATATGTACATAGGTGATTTTTTTATTTTTGTGCATGTGTGGTGTGGTGTGCTTTGTAAGCTTTTTTCTGCTCATTGAGTCTTCCTAATTGTGCAGATGTCTATTACTCCTTATGTCAGTTTTGCGAATGGTGCCTCCCGCAGTACGAGGAACCTGTCTTTAGCAGCTTGGGTAATTTACAATCGTGCTGATGAGTTGGTTAATTTACAAGGTGTTTGTCTAGGGTTTGCTACAAATAATGTCGCGGAATATAGTGCCATTTTGGAATTATTAAATGAGGCTGTTAACCTTGGTATTCACGCTTACTTGTACATCTAGATTCATAGCTTGTGGTTTTGCAGCTCAATGGTCATTATTCAGTTAGAAACCCTTGCATTTTAAGACTGTATCTATGTATTCGTTTACTTGAAAGAAATTTTGATTACATTACATATCAACATATACCAAGACGAATGAATACACTGACAGATGTAGTAGCCAACATGGTATTAGATAGACATTTACAAAATTTGTAAAAACATCATCATATGTAAGTAAGATCCATGTAGAAAATAGATGTTTATATATGTGTGTGTGTGTGTGTGTGTGTGTGTGTGTCAAGTGTTTGCAATGTGTACATCATATAAAACCAAAAATATACATGTTTTTTTCAGTTACATTCGGAGACAACATGTATCTCAAAAAATATGCAAATAAAAAGCCTAGGCGACTAATCAGCATGGTGCTCATGGTAGCACGTCACTACCCACACCAACCGCCTCAGTAAGTGGTGGAGACAACTCGGCACCCCTACGGTGTGCCTCTGATAAGCTAAAGGAACATCAGCTAAGCGAGCATAATCCGGAACTCCGCGAGTGATCCCCTCTAGGTTTTGTACAAGCTCGTCCCCCTTGCCCCCCTCAACTTGAGGGTCATAGGCGAGAGGGGTCCTCCTTGCTACTTGTGACATTCCAGCGGGCCTCTCCAGGCCAACATTTGCATGAATATAAGATCAGCTGTTAGAACATGCATTTATACCAAAAAATAATAAAACTCAGAAAATTAAAAAGAGTCTTACCAAGCTCCTCGTCCTAGTCCTCTCCTTCCGGGAGCGGAAGGTCTAGGTCTCCAGTGAAATCAGTGCCCGCATAGGGCTAGTCCTCTACGACGATCAACTGTCATCGGAGCCATCCAAAGAACTTGGGCCACCATGACATCTGCTGGCCGCCCCCTACCCTAGGCATCAATGCTGCCCATCGAGCCATCTGTGGTTCTCTCAACGGTGGATCCGAGACTATGGCCCCCTGGCACTGGAACATAGGTAGTCGTTCCAGGAAGA